>JAKVQF020000956.1:12500-129613 GCA_023091115.2 Trypanosomatidae sp. Fi-14 | reverse complement strand
GCTACAACATAAACACATCAAATTATTGTATATGTGCGCTCCTATGTTAGTTTCTGCATTATAAGCAGTGCTGTCGTTATGTTTTTTGCACACATTTACATTAGCATCAACAAAGTCACATAAACATTTATGCACTGTATTTCGTGCATTTGCAGCATTTTCTGTTTTGCGTATTTTTTACATCGTATATATATATATACTTGATGTGTGTGTTTACGTCCCTGTACAATGTGCACGCAGTATACGTCGTGTGGCTCATCTTTCTTCTTTTTGCGGAGGTATTTGTAAACGTGTCATGCTTGAGTGATGATATTCTTGTCTGTATCATGTTTCATTTCGCCTTTTTGTTGGTCTTGCGCTTGTCAGTTTCTGCTGCTTCTGAACACGTCTTCTTCACTACGAAAGCTGGTGTTATATGTTTGCGCACCTCTTCATTTCGCACGTGTAACAGCATGTTTACACTTGTCACATGCCTTGATACGTTTTTTGTCGTGTTGCTGTGTGCGTGCTTTTATCTTCTTTGTTATTGTGCGCACCTTGTTACGTGAGTGTACGCACTGTATCGTTTGTTTGCTCTGTTTTTATATTGTATGATAGTGCTACAGGATGCACACGCACATTTGCCAGCTATGCTTGTGCTTGTTCTTGTTAAGTGAAGTACATAAACCCGTTCACGTACGTCCTGCTCTACATCTAGTTGCTCTTTTTTTTTCGTATGCCTGTTTTTTGTCATATCGTTGTTGTTGTTGTTGTTGTTGTTGTTGTGTTCTTGTTTCGTCGTTGTTTTTGCTGCTGCATTTGTCCTCCTTTCTTCACTCGTATGCCACAGCAAATGTCACACCCTTGTCATCGGTTCGCAAGAGGCAATTGTTCTTTGCTAGGAGCGAACGATGATCTGGTAAATGTCGCAGTTGCGCAGTACCTGCACGAGAAAGTTGTGATGCTCACACAACATGTCAACGTAGCGCTGCAGCGCTGGGTTGCTCGTCAGCTCCTCGCTGGGCACGTCGGCAAACTCGTCTCGTGCCTCTTCCTGTATCTGCATCGCGCGTGCCGCGAGTACCTCGCGCAGGTGCGACAGCGAGTGAAGCGAGTAGCCCGCCACGTCAAGGATCATGTCTGCCGCCTGAAACTGCAGTGATGCCTCGGCTGCCTTGGGCAGGGGTCGGACAATACGCACCACCTCGAGGTTCTTGTTCACCGAGCAACCGAGCATGTGCTCAATCGCCAGCGCCGCACTCGGCGCGTGCTGCATGTCGTCGACGGCAAAGGTCATGTAGTGAAATGGCTTCGCCGCACGCCGCTCACCGCCGCCGCCGCCGCCTCTGTAGGTGGGCGTGTCGTGTGGCCGTGAAAGAGGCCCGCCGTCTGGCCCGCGCACAACGTCACCCTCCTCCGCGTCGCGTGTGCCGCGCCCACGGACGGCAACGCCGTCGCCGTCGCCGTCGTCGTCGGGCGAGCTGTGTCGCTCGTCCTCGCCGTCGTTGTCGACGCGTGACCGTGACGGGCTCTGCTCGCCGCGCGTGAGGATGTCGTGCAGGGCGGCGGCGTGTGTGTAGGCAAGGTCCTCGTACGCCGCCACAGCATCGGCTTCTACAATGCGGCGGTGCTGCGTTTCGCTGCGCACGAGTGCGGTGAAGAGGTCACGCAGCGTCTGCGCCCCGTCCAGTCGCGCCCGCCGTTCTGCCATTGCCTCGTCATCAATGTGATAGCGCTGCAACAACGCGTCACGTTCAATGCACAGGCGCAGCAAAAGTTCGCACGTTGTCACATACTCGATGCCGTACATTCGCCACCCGCGCTGTGCCTCGTGCACGAGCTGAGCACGTGCGGCGGCTTCTGCATCGTGTATGAACTGCTGCTGCTGCGACCGCTGCGGCCGCTGCGGCGTTGCCGTGAGTGAAGGCGACGACGACGACGACGGCAGCAGCAGCGGCAGCGTCGCGGCTGCCCTTTGCGACAGCGGTTGCGCGCGTGACGACGAGACGAGTGGGGACAGCGGCGGTTGCGAGGACGACGACGATCGTGTCGGCGAGGTCGTTGCCCACGGCAACTGGGCTGCGTGGCCGCCGCTGCTGCCATCGCAGCTGCTGCTATCGCTGCTGCTGCTGCTGCTGCTGCTGCCGCCATGTCGCTGTCGCGCCACCACATTGCGCAGAGCAGGGGGCACGTGTTGAAGGGTCTGCATGATGTCATTCGCCGCCTGCGCCGCGATAGACGAGCGCGCGAGTTGCTCCTGAGCACACAACGCCTGCACCGCCATCGCGTGTGCACGCTCACACGCCGCCGCCGCCGTCGAGGACGACGCCTGTGCGCCGTCGCCACGCCGAGGAGCGGCGACGTGCACCGCATACGCGGCCAGCAGCGCGGCACGCGCGCGTTGCTCCTGCGCAGTCACGCGCTCGCGCTGCTGCTGTGCATCACGCGCCATCTGCAATCGCGCCACCACACGACGATGGCTCATCGCCAACGCCATTCGCTGTCGTGCTTCGCCGACCTCGACCTCGCTGCGCAGCACCGCCTCCTCCGCCTCGAGGCGCACTCGCACGCTGTGCAGTGTCTGCTGCTGCTGCTGCTGTGCGCGAGTGTAGAGACTAAAGCGTTGTGTGGCCTCGTCGAGCACGACACGCTCGCGGGCGAGCTCGGCAGCGCCGCACAGCAGCGCCACCCGCTGCCGCGCCGCCTCGTCGCCGTCGTCGTTGTTGTTGCGTCGTCGTTGACGCTGTTGCTGTGCNGCTGCTGCTGCTGCTCTTGACGACGACGACAACAACGACGACGAACGAGGTGATGGTGGCTGTCGTGCCCTGGACGCATGCTGTGACGTGTCAACGGCCCCGTCAGGTGCCAGGCGCGCACTGCCGCGCGACGCCAATGACGGCCGCCGACGAGAGTGCGAGTGTGCGCGGGTGTGTTGCAGCAGCGGCGGCGTCAACGGCCCCGCATTGCCGTCTGTGTCGTGTAGCGCGGCGCGCTGTGCATCGCGTTGCCTAGACGGCGACGACGACGACGTTGCAGCCGCTGTGTGCTCATGCGCACCACCACCACCACCGCACCCGTACACGTCACGGAGCATGTACATGCGCATCAGCATCCGACACGGGCTCTGCGCCACGCGCCGCTCCACCCGCGCGCGCGCGTCGCCGTGCTGCCGCGCGGCGTCGCAGCGCACCTCGACCGTCACCCGCAGCCCGGGCTGATCGACCGCGAGGTGGGCAATGCGCACCCTCTTGCGCGGCAGTTGCAGGGCGAGGCACATGTCCATCTGTGCACAGCGACGCACATCCTTCTCCCATGACGGGTAGAGCATCGCCCACGCATCACCGTAGACGTAGCGGTCGACGAGGACGACGGCGAGGTCGGCGTCGTGTGCCGGCAGCAGCTGCATCAGCGCGGCAGACGACGACAGCCATGGTGGTGGTGGTGACGATGATGACGCCTTAGCGTTGGTTGCCGCCACTGCGCCCGTGACGGCTGTCGAGTAGGGCGGCGACGAGGCGACGGCGGCGAGGGGCAGCGACGACGGCGATGACGGTCGATGTGTGCGCCACACGGCCGACGACGGCGTCGTCATCGTCCGCGTCGTCGACGTGGGCGAGTGCGCTGCCAACGTGCGGTCGTCTGTCGCGCCGCGCTTGTCGACCTCCGCGTCGGTGGTGCTGTGCGTGCGGTAGCGATTGACGTCGTTGACCGAGGCGTTGTTGCTGCCAGGACGCGTGCGGCTGTCAACACTGCCGTGACGATGGCGCGGACGACGACGACGACTGCTGCTGCGGCTGCTGCTGTCGTCGTCGTCACCGTTGTTTTTGCTGTTGCGCGTGTGCGCGCTGCGGCCACGCGACCGCGCACGCGAGGCGCGGCGACCCGACGGCGACGGCGCAGATGCAGTGCCCGTCACCGTCATATGACTGTCACGACGGTATCGGTCATCGCCGTCGCCATCGCTCGCCTCCTCGCTCTCGTCCTTGTGCAGGCCGTTGCTCTTCCGGCGACTGTGGCTGTTGCTGCTGCTGTTATTGTTGTCGTGGCGGCGGTGATGGCTGACGCGCGTGTCGGCGTCACTGCCGTGCGCTGCGGGCGCAGCAGCAGCAGCAGCAGCGGCAGCCGCGACGCGCAGGTGCATCGCCAGCTCCTCACTCTTCGCCTCGCACTCGCGTCGCAGGGCGGCGGCGAGGTGGCGATCGGCCAACGCACTCTGCCGCAGTGCCTCGACATCGGCCAGTCGCTCCTCAATCTCGCGCAGGCGCCGCTCCGCGGCGGCGTCGCTCGCGGCGGCGACGGTGGCGTGTGGCGGCTGCGCGGCGCCCTCGCGTCGTGTCACGGACGCAGCCGCACGCGACGACGCCGATGTGCTGCGACTGCCGCGCCGGCCACGACGACCGCGCGCACCCGTCGACGACGAGGACGCCGAGTGCGCAGAGGCGTCACGACGATGCTGTTGCTGCTGTTGCTGTTGCTGTTGTTGTTGCAACAGGAGGAGCTGCTGTTGCTGCTGCTCGACACGCTGCTGCAGCTGTGCGGCGACGTGTTGCGCGCGTGCGGCGTGCACCTTTGCCTCGGCCGCACTGTACGCTTGATGCGTCATCTCCTTGTGCATATACTGCAGGACGTGCATGCGATGATGCAGAGTACGCTGCATGACACGCAACAGCGCAGCAACCGCCGCAGCGGCAGACGACGACGACGCAGCAGCACCACCACCGTCCGCTGCATAGCTTGTCGTCGCTGTCGTCGTCGTGTGCGCATCACGCGACGGTGACGATGGTGTGCCGTGACGGACGTGCGTGCTGCGCGGCTGCGCCCGCGACGACGACGTCGACGATGCGTGACTGTCCTTGTCGCTGTGCTGTTTGTGCGCTCGCTGTGTGTGTGGTGACGCCGTCGTCGCCGCCGGCGCAGCGAGCTGTGTGTGCTGATACTCACGCTCGATTGGATTGCGCAGCCGCTGCCGTGCCGCCTCGTGACGCAGACGACGTTGACTACTGCTGTTGCTGCGACTGCGACTGCTGCTGTTACTGCGACTGCTGTTGTTGTTGCGGTGGTGATCACTGCCCGCGCGTGTGGTGGCATCTTCGCGTTGCAGTGGCTGCAGCACCGCCGTCGGCTGCACGCGCAGCTGTGGCTGCTCGCGTGTCAGGTCGTGTGGGCTGCTGAGTGTGCTGCCACCGTCCTCGCCGTCGTCATCGTCATGCTCAGCAGCAGCAGCCGCAGCAGCATCGTCGTCGTCGTCGGGCTTGTCACCCGTCCACGTGTCCTCCTCGTCTGCCCTCTCACTGTCATTGTCGTGCTCGTGTGGGCGATGACGTGGGCTGTGGTGGCTGCTGCGCGGCGTCGTGGCACGTGTGCCTGTGCTTGTCGTCTGCTGACGAGCAACGATCGCCGCTACCTCTGCCTCGTCCTTCGTGTCCTCTTGGCACACTCGCGGTTGCTCTGCGTCGTCGTTGGCGTCGTCGTCGTGCGGCAGGGGCGGTGGCGCCATCACACGTCGCGTTGCGCCTCGCTGCAGCAGCGCCGCCGCCACCTCCTCACACGCGCGCACCGACGCAAACTCAATCGTCACGCGACGCCACGCGGACGGGTCATCGAGCGCCGCGTACTCCTTCGCCGCCGTGTCATCGTCGCCACTGTTGTTGTTGCTGTCACGCGCGTTGCCGCTGCTCATCTGCGTGGCGCGATGTCGCGCCGACGAGAGCGACGAAAGCGAGGACGGCTGCTGTTGCGGCAGCTGCACATTCTCCTTGTCATGACATGGCTGACGGTTGTTGCCGTTGCTGTGACGATCGTCTCCGCGCAGCAGCACAGAAGCAGACGACGTCGTTGTCGCGGATAAGGGCAGCAGATGCGTAGCAGCATCTGCACCAGCAGTAGCACCACCACCAACAACATCACACAACCCCGCACTGTGTGCTGCACTGTCAAAGAGGACGGTGCGTCGTCGTGCGGATGTGACATCGTTGTTGTTGCTGTCCGCTGCCGCCATGACGTCAGCGCTGCTGCTCTTGCTGCTGGCAGCAGCAGCAGCAGCACTGTCACATCGTTGCAATGTGAGGCGTCGCGCACGCGAGTAGACCTGCAGTGTGGCAATGGTGCAGACGCCCAGAAACGTCGCCTCGTCGTCTGCCGTGTCCGCATGACGAAAGAGCACAAGTGTGTGCCGCGTCAGTGTCAGCGAGCAGGCGAGACGGACGTGGCGACTGTCATCGGGGGTGAGCAGCGCCGAGGCGTTGATGTGTGCATCGACGCCCGTCAGCGATGTTGCATTGCTCTGCACGTCGTCGTCGTCCGCATCATCGTCTTCGTTGTTGTTGCTGCTGCTTCCACGACGATCATGACGTGTGCTGCTGCTGCTGTCGTAGTGGCTGTTGCTGTTCCTGCTGTCATCGAGGCGACGCGAACAGTTGTTGTTGCTGCTGCGGCGACTGCCGGTGCGATTGCTCGTGTCGCTGTCACGCAGCGGCGACGGTTGTTGCTGCTGTACCGCATGTGGCGGCTGGTAGCGATAGTACGAGCTCGTCGCACTCGCTGCATGACTGCCGCTGTTGCTGCTACGAGCACGACCACTGCGAATGACGTTGCTGCTCTTGCTGTTGCTGCGACGAACGCGACTGCCGCGGCTGCTCTGTGCGTCACTGGCGTACGCGGTTGACATGATGTATGTATGTGCGTACGTACGTATGCACACACACACGAGACGCGCACACACACACACAAACGCGTAGATAGCGCAGTCACACACACACCCCTCTCTATCTCTACTTCTCTCGCTCGCTCAGTGTATGTGTGTGTGTGTGTCTGTGCGGCTTGGTTTACGTGCGAGGGCTGGCTAATGGACGTACACTACGTACAACAACGTCACGTATCATACACGACGTACGGTCAGCTCACGAATGTAAGCAAACAAGCAAAACGACGACGACAACAACAACGATGATGACGACGACGCCAACGATGTGGTGCACACGACGAGGGTGTGTACGAGTGCTAGCACGTATGTACACACGAACGCCGAGAAAGAACAACAACAAACAATGTACACACCTATGCTACACTGCTACAACTACACACATACATATATGTATATACATGCAATGAACGCAAGGTGCCATGACAACACATCTGCATACACACGCTCCATACATGCCCTGACACATGCATGTGTGTGTGTGTGTATACGTATAGCAACAACAACAACGGCAATGGTAGTAGCGGTGTGAGTGAGTGCCAGTGGCGATCTCGTTTACATCGGTGCCGCAACTCGCGGCTGCATTACATGTACGTGTGCGCGCTTGTGCCTACATACATCGTTTTGCGTCGTCGTCGCACACACACACACGTGCACACGAGAGAGAAAGAGAGCGTGAACGCAACGCAGCGACATGTCGTGTCACGCATCGCTGTCGTTGTTGCTTGCTGCACTGGCGCTGCTGCTGCTGCTGCAGTTCATGTCACTTTCGCTACAACGTCTGCCTGCATTGCTGTGCGTCGGTCGTGTGCTACGTTCCGTGTCCGCGGCATCATCATCATCAGCATTGTTGTTGTTGTTGTTGTTGTTGTTGTTGTTGCCATGGTGTGTGCGTGCACACGTGTCGTCATCGTCCCCCTCGTTGTCGTCCTCTTGTGTCGAGCGCGCCGTGTCCTGTTTGCCGTGCTCTGCGTCTTGCTTTTGCGCGTCACTGCACCACCGCGACGGTGCGACGCGAGGGGCACCACACAACACACACTCCGTGGCGACGCTCGCACAGTACGCACACAGCCACCCCACATGCGAGCACGCAAAGAGCCGCGTCGGCGGCATCGTTGCTGCTGCTGCGGCTGCCGCGTCGCCGTCGTCGTCATCATCGTTGTTGCTGTCCTTGTCGTCGACGTGTGCGCTGGCTGTCGTGTGTGTCGCTTTGCGTCGGCTGCGACAACGACTGCACGCTGTCACCGTAGCACTGCTACCACTGTTGTTGCTGTCGCTGCCTGCCTTGCGCGACGCGAGTAGCACACGCAGCAGCTCTGTTGTGTGCGCAAACAGCTCGTGCAGCGCATACACCTCCACATCGGACATCGCCGCCACGTCAACGGCGTCTGGTATGTAGCGGCGATGCAGCAAAAAGCGTTGCAGCAGGCGTCGTTCGTGCAGAATGGCGTCACGGTGAGCCTCACTGCGGGCGTCACGGCGCGCACACTCGACCGCGGCAGCGGCAGCCGCCGCCACAGCAGCCGCGTCCGCAGCTGCGCTCGCACGCGCCGCGTACGCTGCGTCATTGCACTTGTCGTCATCGTCGTCACTGCCGCTGCCGCTTCCGCTACTACAGCTGTTGTTGTCCTTGTCTTTGTCGCTGTCATGGCTGCTCGCCTGACTGCGCTCACGCGCATGTGCATCGCAACAGGACGGCTGTCGCTGCTGCTGCTGCTGTTGTGGTGGCTGCGTACACTGCTGCGGTGTGGCAGTCGACGAGTATTGCGCATGACACACCGGCTGTGACTGCTGTTGCTGTTGTGACACACGACGTTGCTGCAGCGTTTGCTCCGCAACACGCATGCGCTCATTGATCTCCTTCTCGAGCTGTGACCACTGCGCTCGCAGAGCGGCGCGGCGTTGTTCTTCGCAGACGTATGCGCTGCGCACCCCCGGCGAGGGCGGCGACGACGCGCGTGTGGCACTGTTGTAGTACGCAGCTGCTGTTGTTGTGTGTGCCTGTGCTCGTCTGCCGCTGCTACTGTTGCTGTTCTTGTCCTCGCTCACACGCTGCTGCTGCTCTTGTTGTGTTGTTGCTCGTGTGGCCGCGTGCGAAGGCGGTGGTGACGACGACGACGTCGACGCGGCGCGAGCGGCGGCTGATGCGGCACGATTGCTATTGTATGCGCGTTGCCAACGCGCTTTCGTCGTGCACGACGCCGACGCCGACGCTGCTGCTGCAGCCGCTGCGGTGGGTGCTGCTGTTGTTGTTCGCGTGGCGTGGTCCTTGTCGTCGCCGTCGCTCACATCGCGGTCGTCATCGTCTGTACCGCTGTCGTTGCTGCCACTGTGTGTCGTGTACGCCTTGCTCTTCGCGTCACCGCCATCCTCGTCGTCATCGTCGGCCTTGTACTTGTTGTTGTTGTTGTTGCACTTGTTGTTGTTGTAGTACGTGCGAAAGGTAAACTGCCACCCGCCGGGTATTGTATTGCCAAACAGCTCCTCGTCTGTGAATGTGCGCGGTGTGGCGGTGGTGGCGGCGGCGTGGCTTGTGCTGTCGTTGACATGGTTGTTGTTGCTGTTGCTGCTGCTGCTGCTGTTGTTGTAAAAGCAATGCTGCTGCTGCTGATGTGACGGCATGCTGCTGTATGTGTATGCATTGCCATGGCGTGATGGTGGCTGTGGCGGCTGCTGTTGTTGTCGCGCATAGTTGTACGCGGCACCACGTGCACTCGCACGGCTACCCTCATCACTGCCGCCACGGTTGTTGTTGTTGCTGTTGTTGCTGTTGTTGTTGTTGTGTACGCAAAAGGCAACATAGTCCTTGCCACCATGCCGCCGCAGATGCTGCACCACCGCCTCGTACGCCGCGTGCACGCGCTTGAACGCATCGGCGCCTGTGGGGTTGCGGTCGGGGTGCAGCTGCAGCGCCTTCACACGATACGCTCGTCGCACTGCCGCCTCGTCACAGCCCCGCGCAACGCCAAGGACGCGAAAATGCTCATTCATGTCACGCAAACAGCAACAGACACGAGTGCAGTAGACAAAGGCAAACACACGTGTGCAGTACGCACACAAACGTCGATGATGACGAGGAGGACACTACTGTATACTGTTATGCTAGCGTGACTAGGTGTGTGTGTACGTGTGTGTGTGGTGTGAAAGGTAGCAGTGTAGTCATGATGGTGCAAACGCACTCTGGCAAAACGCACACACACGCACACATCCTTGTGCA
Source organism: Trypanosomatidae sp. Fi-14 (assembly GCA_023091115.2). Classification (NCBI taxonomy): domain Eukaryota; phylum Euglenozoa; class Kinetoplastea; order Trypanosomatida; family Trypanosomatidae; species Trypanosomatidae sp. Fi-14. The sequence continues at coordinate 119,717 of JAKVQF020000956.1, read as the reverse complement.
TACATGCATGCGCACTTGTACACGTACATCATCTATGGGGCGTAGAGACACACAATATATATATACACATATGTACATATACAGACTCGCACAAGCACGATGACATACATAAGCAAGCAAGCATGTGTGTGTATGTGTGTGCGTCAGTGTCGGCTGCGCGTGCGACTCACAGCGCTGTGGCTATCGAGCTCGTCGAGCGACATGGTGCGACCACGCATGCGCAGCCACTGCACAACAGTACGCAGTGCGGCGTCCTTGTGTGTGTAGCATAGATGTGTTAGTGCCTCCTCTCTGCTGCTGCTGCTGCTGCTGTTGCAGCTGCTGTTGCAGCTGCAACTCGCAGACGTGTGATAGGCGTCGTGGATGTGTAGTGCAAAGTGTTCGAGAAAGTGTTCATGCAATAGCGCCATCTCATACACAAAGCCCTCGTCATCGCTGTTGTTGCTGCTTCTGCTGCTGCTGTTGCTGCTGCTGCTGCTGCTGTTGTGTTGTTGTTGTCGTCTCTCGTGTTGCCGCTCTTGTTCTTGCTGCCCGTGTGTACGGCACATGGTTGCACTCGCGCACAGCACTGCCGCTGTTGCGCGCGTGCGCGGTGCGCGTGTGCGCACGAGGCGGCCAAACACACGCGCAAGAGCCGAGGCAAACAACGAGCTCTGCTGCAGCAGCCGCAGCACCGCCGCCGGTGAGGGTGTGTAGTAGTACCAGAGTCGATAGCGCAGCGCGAGGGCGCGGTGTGTGCTGCGCAGCGTGCGCGACGTGGCAATGCGCAGCAGCTCGTACATGACAAATGTACGCCGTAGTAGCACTGTACGCAGTGCATCGAGTACGCAGCGCAGCACCTCGTCGGCGACACGTGCAAGGAGCGTGTCGGCGTGTTGTTGTGCTGCCGTGCGCGCCAGCATGCACACACGCGCCGCCGTGCTTGCCTCCTCGCTGCATGTTGCTGCTGCTGCTGTTGTTGTTGTTATCGTTGTTGCCTTTGCATGTCGCGCGAGTGCAGCGCTGCTGCGCAGTACGCTGTGCCACACCACTGCCGGCAGCGCGTCACGCATGCGTGACAGGAGCGCGTGTGTGTATGAGAACGTTGCGGCTGCAGTGGCTGCTGCTGCTGCAGTGTCCTCGTCGTGTGTTGTGCTCATCGTTGTCGTGGTGCTGGTAGCCACAAGGCCAGCGATGAAGTGTGTGCAGCTGCTATGCAACAGCTCCTCTGCTTGACAGGCGAGCAGCGCCGTGTACGCAGCCGATGGTGCGAGCAGGCGCAGACGACGCGGCTGGCCACGCGGTGCGACGCCCACGCGCAGCACCTCGTCGAGCACCGCATCCGCCACACACCGCAGCAGCTGACGTGCAGACAGTCGCGATGTGTGCAGAGCATTGCCGCCGCTGCCGCTGTTGTTGTTGTTGTTGTTGTTGCAGAGATGATGCTGCGCGTGTGCAACTGCCGTCGCCACACTTCGTCGCAGAAGCGGGAAGGCGATATGCAGGTTGACGCCATGCGCACTCGTTGTCACCACACGTGCAGCAGCAGCAGCTGTCGTTGTTGTTGTCGTGTGTGTGCCACTGCGTCGTCGCGCAGCTGCCGTCGCTGCGCCTGCTGCCGTCGTCGACGACGCACGACAACGTACACGTCGACCACGCAAGCTGCGTAGTGTGCTGCTGCTGCTGCCGCCGCCGTTGCTGCTGCTGCTGCTGCCCAGCAGTCGGCTTGCGTGTGCGACAATGTCACTGTCGTCGTCGTCGTCGTACGTGTCGTCATTGTTGTGGTCATCGCTGCGCATAGTGTGCGCTCTGCCGTCCTGCTCATCCTTGTCGCCGTCCTCGGCGTGTGCGTGCAGACGTGATGTTGTGCTGGCGCCCGTTTGTGGCAAGCGCGGCAGTGTGCTAACGTGATGCAGCTGCTGCATATACACACACACTCCACCACTCATCTCGACAAGCTGCGCAAACAACACCTGTAATGCACAGCAGCAATGGCACGTGCAGCCCGTGACGCACACCTTGTCGTCGTTGTCATCACCGCTGATGCTACTGCTGCACACGTCATGTATGCCCGTTGTGTGCCGCTGCGTGTCCGTGTCATCAGCGCCGTTGTCATCGTCCGTGTGCTCGTGTTGTTGTTGTTGTCGCGTAGCAACATCGAGTGCGGCGTGCCAGCGGCGCAGATAGGCGCTGCGCTCACTATATGCACTGCGCATGCGTTGCAGCTGCACGTGAACCGTGTTGCGTAGTGTGTGTGGTGGCAGTCGTGTACGCGCATAACTGTTGCTGCAGCTGCAGCAACGATAAGTGCTGCGACTCTTGTCTGTGTTGTTGTTGTTGTTCTCGTTGCTCTTCTCGTTGCTCTTGTTGTTGCTGTTGTGATGATGATGAGTGCACATGGCAGTCGGTGGCAGCGTGCAGCTATGCTCCGCACGCAATCGCTGCTCGTCGAGCAAGCCACACACATCGGCCGTCGCACCAACGCCACCGCTGCACCATTCGACCACACACGCACTCGGCTGCGTCACGCGCCGCCACGTCGCCTCGCACGCGAGCACGGCGCGACAGCGCTGCCGCGCATACGCAATGCTACAGGACTGCAACACGGCGGCAGCCGCCTTTGCGTCCGCGTCGTCGTTATCATCATCGTCGTCGTTGCCGTCTGCCGACGTGCGCACACACGCTGTCGTGTCGTCGTGCGCGTCCGCATAGTCGTCCTTGTCGACGTCAATGACGGCGGCGGCGGCGGCGGCACGACGTGCACGGCGATGCTGATGCTGCAATACATCGACGAGCGCGTCGACGCGCAGCTCATGTGGCGTCAGCGACGTGCGCAGGTGCTGTTCGCGCTGTACGGCGCGACACAGCGCACTGCATGACGATTGCTGCCGTGTCCTTGACGTGTTGTCGTCATCGCTCTCGTCGTCATCGTTGTTGTTGTTGTTGTTCTTGTGCTGCACATACGCAGTGCACGGTACAACTTGCTGTACGAGCAGCAATGCAGGTTGCGGTGGCACGAGCTGCGTCGTCACCGTCATGACCGCGTCTGCTGTCGTTGTTCGTGGTGTATGTGACACATCGCTGTGTGCAGCCATCGTGCTGCTCGCACGTACATGACAGTCAGGAGCATTGTTACCACCCACGTCGTCCTCGTCGTCATCATCGTCGTCGTCATCGTCGTCGTCGCGTTCGCGTGCTCGCTTGCGTGTCGTCAGCGAGGCGCCACTATGCCTCAGCGGCAAACGTGACATCGATGACGATGGCAACGGTGGCGGCGACGACGACAGCGACGCAGCCTCGCGACAACACGGCTGCGTAGACGTGTTGCCTTGGTCACTGTCATCGCTGTTGCTGCTCTTGTCGCAGCCGTCGTCAGTACACGTTGTCGCTGTTGTTGCAGTGGCGGTGGTGGTTGTTCGTGTTTGTAGTGATGTTGCAGTCGTCGATGTTGCCTCGACGCCACTGACGTGCATGCGTGTCGCGTGACCACATGTATTCATACACACACATACACAAATACACAGAGAGAGAGACGACAATGACGTGTGTGTGTGTGTGATGTATGTACGCACTACACGAGCAGCAGTAGCAACAAGAGCAACGACAGCAGCGTCTGGTCTGCAATGCATGTGTATACATGTGACTGTGTAAGTGTGTGTATGAGCTTGTTGACGCAAACACACGTGTCGATACAGTGAATGTCAAGGTACGCTAACAACGATAACAATGTACACACACACACTCTCTCTCTCTCTCCTTCGCTTCCTTGCATACGCGCACAAGCACGTGCGCACATTACTTGTCCTTGCCCTTGTGGCTACTACCCGTCGTGTCACTCGGCTTCGCGTCCGTCCTGCTGTGTTTGCTCGTTGACGTCGTTGACGGTGGTGCACAACCCGTCGGCAGCGGTGGCGTGGGCCCCGTCGGCGGCCCCGCCGTGTCGCCGCCAAAGAGCGCGCGATGTCGCGCCATCGCGTCGGCAAACGACTGCGCGTGGGCGCCGCGCTCCGCCGCGTCGGCGGCGGCGGCGGCGGCGTCGTCGGCTGCCGTGTACGCCGCATACGGCGGTGTCTTGGGCGTCTCCTCATAGTGGCTTGCCGGGTGCGACGGCGGCACGTCTTCATTGTCCTCGGTGGAGAGGCCGTCGTTGAACGTCACCTGATACGGCAGCGGCGCGCCAGGCGGCCGGTTGCTCGTCCACAAGTGACGCCACTCGGCGCGCGGCCCGTCACGCGGCTCGACCGCCTCGCCAGCCTGCACGAGGTCATAGTTGGGGTCCTCGCTCGGGTCCGTCGGGGCGCCGCGGCGCAGCTGCGTGCGGAAGCGCGCCTTTGCCCGCTCCACCGCGCCGTCAAAATCGCCGGGGCGTATTTTGCCCGGGTACGACCACGGCTCTTGCACCACCTCGGTGCGCTTCACCGCCGCCCACTCGGCGTCCTCCTCGGCCATCACGCGGCGCAGCACCGTCTCCTCGTCGTCGTTGCAGCGCAGCAGGTGGCCTTGCTTGAAGCCGTACGACTCGACACGGTCGCGGCTGTCTTGCACGCCGTGGTAGATGTGCGAAAAAGGGTAGCGCGGGTAGGCCTGCCAGCGCCCGGTCGGGCCAAAAAAGTCGTAGCTGTAGCGGTAGCGGAAGGTGCGATTGCCGTGCTCGTCGACCGTCTCGTCCCACTTAAGCAGTGTCTGCGGGGGCCGTGGGAAGAGTTCGAGGGGGTCGTCGGGGTTCTTTGGCTGCCAATCCTTCATGCGGTGAATCTCGTCCATGTCCATGTACCAGTGCCCGACAATGTCGCTGTTGACGTTCGACATGTGCCAGCGGAACGGTGACGTGTTCTTGGTGTTGTACAGCAGCGGGTCGCAGTAGCTGCCTGGGACCATGCCGTACGCGGAGAGTGGCGCGAAGCAGACCTGCTCGACGCGCTGCTGATGCATGTAGCTCTCCTGGTTCGGCGACGTCCACTCCTCGTCCCAGGTGAAGAGAATCCACGCACGGTGGCGCACCTGTCGCCACAGTCGCAGCAGTCGGCCAGGCTTCACATTCTTGAACGTCGTCGGTGGCGCGCTCGGGTCATCGGCCTCGGCCGCCCACACACGACACACCGGCGTCACACGCAGCGCACGACGCGCGTGCGTGCGCGACAACATAACGCAATGTAGCGCACACACACAGGTACGCACCAGCTATGCATGTGTTTGTATGCGTGCACAAACAAAGTGAGTGCGCCAATGTGCAAAGACGACTGGCACACATACACACAAGCACATACATACATGAGCGCATGTCGTATTGTGTGTATATATACATATATATATGTATAAGCTAGTTTGCTTCTATGGCTTCTTGGCTGCCGCCTTCTTGGCAAACAGTGACTGCAACGTCGGCACCCCCTTCGGCGGGCCCGCCTTCTCGAGTCGCCGCACACTCGCGCTCATTGGCCGACGCGCACCACTGCTAGCAGCCATCGCACTGCTGCTACTGCTCGCACGCTGCAAAGACAAGTGCGACACGTCGCCAATGCGTGCCGCCTCGGTCGCTGTCATTGTTGTTGTCGTCGTCGTCACCTCGCCGTCGGGCAAGCCACACGCGCACGCCATGGCACTGTGCAGTGTGGTAGGCACATACTCGGCCACCACCTCGTACGCCATACGCAGCGGCACGACACTCGTCGCTTCTGCCTCACACAAGGCAGCACCGTGACTGTCCTTGTCGCTTGTGCTTGTGCTTGTTGTGCATGTGCTCGTGTTTGTTGTGCTTGTTGTTGCTGTTGCTGGTGGTAGCTGCAGCAGTGTACGCAACGCCTCACTTGCCTGCACGCGTGCCACCTTGCTCGCCAGCCACGCCGCCGCCTTGTCACGTGAGAAGCGATAATACGCCACACGCGACGCGTCACCCTCGTCCTCCTCGTCTGTTGCTGTTGTTGTCGCATACTTGACGTCACACAGCTTCGACAGCGTCGTGTGCGAGCACAATGCCGCGTACACTGGCACGAGTGCAGGACACACACGCACTGCCGCCGGCCACCCACACCACCGCCACTCGCCTCGCTGCCGCCGCTGCGCCGCCGCCGTCATCGCTGTGCTACTATTGTTGTTGTCGTATGCATACGTGTCGTCATCGTCGTGCATGTGTGCGTACGCGAGTGTTGCACTGCTGCCGTCATCGTCGCCACCATGCTTGTGTGACGTGCAGTAGAGCTGCTCCGCAGGCAAAAAGCACCGCTGCAATGACGTGCGACCGTCGCGCTCGCCACGTGCTCCGTCCGCGCAGCTGTCGTTGCCGTCGTCGTCCTTGTTGTCGTCCTCACTCGCGACATGCTGCGCCAGTGCGTGCAGTGCGAGAAAGGTCACGTCAAAGGGCGTGGCAAGGAGCAGGTGGTGTGTGCTTGGCAACACAACATCGTCCACAAACCAGCTGCGCACGAAGCCGTCGGGTGGTGTCTGCGCCTGCAACTCATACAGCAATGCTGCTGTCGCTGTTGTCCTTGTCGTTGCCGATGCTGCTGAGCTGCTCTTGTTGTCGTCCTTGTCGTTGTCCTCATTGTTGTTGTCGACCTTGTCCTTGTACGGAGGGCACATGTACAGTGCTGGTCCGCCATGACGTGGGTGAGGCAGTCGTACGACGGCTGCGTTGCTTGTGCTGACGAGGCTGTCGTCACACAGTGCAGACGACGGCGACGACGACAAGCCGAGCAGGGCGGCGGGTGCGATGAGCGTGCGTGGTGGCTGTTCACCGGGCTGCAGCGGCAGCGCGCGTGTGTGGTCGCGCTCGTCATAGCAAATGTCTGTCGTGTCATCACTATTGTTGTTGTCGTTGCCTTTGCTCTTGTTGTTTGCCACGACTGCCATCGCCGCTACCTCATTGTCCTCATTCTTGTCGCGTGTCGACGACGTCACACTGCACGCGCGTGACGTGTCGTCGTCGTCCTCGTCTTTCGCGCTGTCCTTGTCGCTGTCACTCGCGACGGCGCCCCAGTTCAGGCGTCTGCGTGATGACTGCGACATGGTCAGCGTCACGCGCCAGTGTCGCTCTGTGTGTAAGTATGTGTATGTGCGTGTGTATAAACGCGTCTATGCTGTGACAACAAGGAGGCAAGCGACAAGAGCATGTGTACACACGCAGAGGTGTAGTTGCGCAACAGCGTCATATGCCTATGCGCGCCGCAACACGACGCGCACGTGTGCTTGTTGCCCTCTCGCTGTGCAAGCATACACGCGCGTGTGTATATATAAATACAGAATGACATGTGTATAGAGAGAGAGAACGAGCGAGAGCAAAGGCGTGTATGACACAGCAACATACACACACATATATACATATACACACGCGTATGTGCTGTATGTGTTGGCTGCGTATACGAAAAAAATATATATAGAACGACACGTCGACGTCACTCTCAGGCGAGCTGCAGTCGTCTCAGGGTGCGTGTGTATGTACGAATTAGTGTATGCATACACACACATACACAAGCAATGACACGTACATACGCGCGCGTAAGCAAAGCAAGTATGCAAAGAGGGTATAACGCGCGTGTGTCGAAGAGTATAAGTTTGCGTACGTATGTAGGTGTATGTGTGTGTGTGTGTGTGTGTGTGACAGTGCACGTAGTTGGCTTACTCGTGTTGTCTACATGGGCTGATCGCCCGTCAGCATCGACTTGACCATCTTGAAGTTCGACAGCATTGACCAGTACGGGTGACGAAACGTTGTGGGTGTGGTGCCTTGTATGACGACATCACCGGCCCAGCATATCGCCATGCCCGCCGCCGCCCCCGTCAACGCCGTCATCGCGGACAAGCGCAGCAAGCCGAGCAGCAGCCCGGCCACACCGACGAGGGTGCCAACAAAGTGCATGCGACGACACCACATCTGTGAGTGCTTTGCCAGGTAGTACATGTGATACTCACCATGGTTGCTCGCCGCCAGGTTCAGACGTGGGTGCATGGTGACCATTGTGATATGTGTGTGTTGTGTTGTAATGTGTATGTGTGTGTAGTGTGTTTTGTGGTGGTGTGTTGTGATGTGTTGTGTTGTATGCTTGTCACCGTCTACAAGCAAATAGTACAGGCAACATGTACAAACATACGCACATGCGCACACATACACTCGCAGACACGCAGACACGCAGACATGCACACGCTTGCTGCGCTGCACAAGACTAGTCTACATCGTTGCATCGTCACCTCGTCCTGTTACACTGTCGTTGCCGCTACATCGGTGTTGCCACCACCATCATTGTTGCTGCTGCCATCGCCTTGCTGCGTCGCTGTCGCTGCTGCTGTTGTCGTCGCTGCTGCTGTTGTCGCTGTGGCTGTGGTGTTGGCATCATTGTTCGTCACCGCAGAGCTGCGCTTGCGCGAGCCGCGTCGCACACTTGTACTGCGGCGCTTCTGCTGCTGCTGCTGCTGCTGTTGTTGCTCGAGTTTTGCCTCGAGTGCGTGCAGCGTTTGTGTCGCCGTGGCCATCTTCTCATGATACTCTTTGCGCTGCGCCGCCCACTTCGCCGCATCCGCGCACACCGCCGCGAGGTGCTGTCGCTTCTGCTGCTCGCGCGCGGCGCCGTCGTGGCGCCACGTGTGCAGCTCGCGCTCCACCTTCGCGTACTCGGCCTCGACCTTCTCCCGCTGCGCCACCTCCACCGCCAGCCGCTCGTGGGCGAGTTGCATGTCCTCGTCAAACGCCGCCGTCGCGTGCGCCAGCTCCTCGCGCAGCTTGTCTTGCTGGGCGCGGTAGTGCGCCTCTTGTGCGGTGTAGTTCTCCATCTGCTCATGCAGCTCGCGCAGACGGCGTGCATAGTCGGTCTGGTCCTGCTTCGACTGCAGCTCCGCCGCCTCCACGGCGCGCTTGACCTCGGCGTTGGTGTCGCGCAACGCGTCGAGCTCGAGCCGCGCCTCCTCGAGCTTGTAGCGCTGATAGTGCAGCCGAATGACCTCACGGCGCAGTGCATCGGGCTCGGCATTGGCCAGTGCGCGTGTGTTGCGGGCCGTGACGTGGTCGATGCGCAGCCGCGTCGGGTGCGGCACACTCGTCGCACGTAGCTGACACTGCACCACAGACTTGTTCTGCTCCAGCAGCGCAGCAAACGCGTCGCCGCCGCTGTAGGTGATGTGGTTGTCACTCAGCAGCAGCACGCGCAAGGTGACATTGTCGTGCAGGGCGACGCCCAGCGCGACGACGCCGCGGTCACCCATGTGCACACGCTGCACATCGAGCACCTCGAGTGTGTGGTTGTCTTGCAGGACATAGGCGAGCGCGCAGACGCCCTCGTCGCCGACGTCATTGCCGGACAAGTACAGTCGACGTAGGCAGGGGTGCTGACACAGCGCGCGGCCGAGGCTGACGGCGCCGTGCGCGGTGACGGCGTTGTCGCGCAGTGACAGGGTTTGCAGTGCGTGGTTGCTAAGCAGCGAGCGGCAGAGCATCTGCATCGCCGTGTCATCAAAGCCGCAGCGGTCGAGCTGCAGTGTCGTGACGGTGCGATCATTGGCGAGGGCGAGCAGCAGTGTGTGCTGCGGCGCCGCCGACGAGAGCAGCGTCGTCGTCGTCGTCGACGACGACAACATGGCCGCCGTCGTGCTGCTGCTGCTGTTGTTTGCGGCAGACAACAACGGCAACGGCGCCGCGCCGTGCCATGCATCGCCGCTGCCGCGACGACTGCCTGTCGTCGCATACAGCGGCGACGACGACGCTGCGGCAGAAGAGGAAGAGGCAAACAGTGCATTGCCGCTCAGTGCAAGCGTTTGCAGTGCGCAATTGTTGTGCGCCGAGCTGCGGCCCTGCAGCAGCTGCCCCAGCGCACCCGCCACACTTGCCGGCAGCCCGTTACACGACACGTCCAGCAGCGCGACGGTCGTGTTCACCTCGAGTGCGTGGACGAGCTGCAGGGCGCCGTGCTCACGCAGGCCCACATCCTTTAGCTTCAGCGTCGTCAGCGTCTTGCTCGCGCGCAGCATCTGCTCGAGCACGTCGAGTGGGCGACGCAGTCGCACGGCCGAGGCGGCGGCGGCGGCGGTGGCTGTTGTGCTTGTGCTTGTGCTTGTTGGCACTGTTGCTGCTGCTGTTGTCATCGCCGCGCTTGACGCCATGTCGCGCATCGCTGTGGCGTCCTTGTTGTTGTTGTTTGCTGACAAGGACAGCGGCAGCAGGGGTGTCGTTGCACTCGCAACAGCAGCAGCAGCTGTTGTTGTTGCTGCATTTTTGCTGTTGTTGTTGCTGCTGTCGACATCGCTCGTGACGCCGTCCGTGGCAAACACATTGCCACTGAGGTCGAGCTGACGCAGCGTGCGGCTGCGCACACACCCCTCGAGCAGCGCCGTCATCGCGGCGGCGCCGATGCGGTTCGCGTACGGGTCATCGCGCGCCGAGCCGAGCAACAGCGTCGTCAGCTTACGATGCTGCGCGACCGACTGCCCCAGCGTCTGCATGCAGCCGCCCTGCCCTGTCATGTCATTGGCCCCCACATCGAGGTAGAGCAGCTGGGGCAGGTCACGCAACAAGTGCGCGAGCACGTCACAGCCGCCATCACGCAGTGTGTTGCCATGCAAGTCGAGCCGCGTCAGCGAGGAGCGATGCAGCATCGTCGCGAGGCTGCTCATCACGTGCACCCCCACCCGCGCACGGCGCAGGACAATCTGTCGGTCACGAAACCCAGCCTCGACCAGGTCGCGGAAGATGACACGCGTGTCGTTGCTGCTCTTTTCGTACGTGTCGCGTAGCCAGGAGGCGTACACGTCGCCATACACCTGCTCCGCACTCAGACCCAGTGTGTGATACATGGTGTCACACAGCGAGGGGAATGTGTCTGTGTATGTGTGTGCACTCTCTACATGTGTGTACGCAGCAGCAGCAGGCAACAGGTGATGTAGGCAGCAGGCACAGCAGCATTTTGTGTGTGTGTGTGTATTGCAGCTGTTCGTTCGTTATGCAACGATAGTCGACAGCGTGCACACTTGTACAGACGCACACACATACATGTAGAGAGACAGTTGCGTGTGATCGTCACTGTACGCCGTGTACGACAGGCGCAACTGCCGTCGTCACGTCGTCACGTCGTCGTGTTGTTGGCGACGTCGACGCGCTTCTTCAGCGGCAGCCCACGCACAAAGCTGCGCTCATAGTCCTCGGTGCTGATGATCTGTGAGCGCACCTGCACAACGCCAAGGTCGTCACAATAGCTGCCGATGCGTCGCGCGACACGCATCAGCACACTCGTCTGCTCTGCATGCTTGTCCGTGTCGCTGTGCTGCTCGCCTGTCTGCGCCGCAGCGGCGCGTCGCTGCTGCTCCTCGGCTTCTTGCTCACGGATCACGTCCATGATCGCCTGATGACGCTGCTGTGGTGTGCGTGACATGTTGTGCATCGGCGGCACGGCGAGCTCCGTTGTCGGCAGGTCAAGGTAGGACAACTGATCGAGCCGCAAGTGTGGCGGCAGGTAGGGGTTAGAGGGCGACGCGCCCGGCTCGAGCGCCTGTTGATACTCCACCTGCTGCACGAGGCAGCGGCAGCGGCTGTAGGGGGTAGTGAAGCCCGTGTCACGGGCGATACCGCTGCCGAGCCAGATGATGCCTGCGCCTGTCCACATCAGCACAATCGCATACAAGGTGCCAAGGCCGTTCATGACGCTGTCAAGTGACTATTGTATATACACACACATACACACACATATGCGCATGTTGCGGCGCTGTGATGGCAAGGCATGGCAAGCACAATGTGTACACCGAGAGATGAGCGTACGCAATGCACGCATATGCACACAATATATGCGTGTTTGTCTGTGTGTGCACAAAAGCGGTGTAGCCGGTGTAACAATGTATGTGTGTACTCGCCTCTTTGTCTCTCTGTCTACAGCGTAGGTACGGCCCAGAGCTGCTGCAGCGTCACACCGTGTCGCGGCTTCTCCACCGCCAAGCCGAGTGACATGTCATACACAGGACGACGATCGGCACCCTTCTGACCCATGTCCATGTAGTACGCCGCAAACGCGTCCGTCGGCGCCTGCTGCACGACGTGTGCATCGTCGATGCTGTCGTCATCGTCGTCACCGCCGCCGTGCGGCTGCTTGTTGTACGACGAGGCAGCCGCTGACGTTGTCGAGTTCGAGTCGACGAAGCGCGAGGCGGCCTTGTTGCCGTCATCGCGCGACGTCGACGACGCCGCGGCGTCGCGGTGCATCGCTGCTGCTCTTGTCACCGACGCACGCTCCTGCTCACCATCACCCTTCGTGTTGCTCTTGTCAAGCGTCACGCCAAGCAGCGGCCGCTCACGCCATGCTGTCCAAAACGACATAACCTCGCGGAAGACGACGCGCAGTCGCGTGACGGGGTCGACGCGGAAGCCAAACACGTAGCCGCCCGCGTACGGCGACACCGCCACAACGAGCGCACGGCCATACTTGCTCTGCTTGCAGCTCACGCTGCTCAGCTGCATGTACGGCAGTGACGCGTTGAACTCGGCCGACGCGACGGCGAACCACACAAGGCGGACGTTTGTAATGAACAGTGTGCCCATGTGCCCCTGCTCCTTCGACACGTGACTGACGCCCGTGAACTGCGACAACACCTGCTCGCGTGGCAGCAGGAGCAGGCGGCCGTGCTCGATCAGTGCGGCACGCATACGCACCTCACGAAAGAGCCGCGAGCCGTCGTATGCCCGCCACACACACTGCGCCGTGTCGACGAGACGGCGCCGCTGCTGTACACCACCGTCACTGTTGTTGCCGCCGCTGCCGCCATTCGGCACCGCCGCCGTCGTCCTTGTCGACGACGATGCTGTTGTCGTCGTCGTCGTCGTTGTCAGGCCGGTGCTCGTCGTCGTCACCGCCATTGTCGAGGTCAAGGCCGGCGGCAGTGCAGTGGTAGCAGCGGCAGCAGTAACGGGAGTCAGCATGCTGTTGTTGCTGCTGCTGTTGCGCGTGGGCGGCAGGAGCGGTGGCTGTGGTGGTGGCGACAATGTGTGCACGAGGGTAAAGACGAACTGAAAGCGGCTGCCATTGTACTTGGTCGTCACAAACAACGCCTCGGCCGTCCCGCCAAACAGCTTCGACGCGGTCGTCTGCACCGACACACTGAGCACGCAGCCCCAGCCAATGCTCAGGTTGAGTGTGCGCCGCTTGTTGCTCCACCACAGCACGCGCAAGTTGGTGAACACGAGCGTGCCGGCTTGGCCATTGTTGCCTTTCGTGTCCTCGACGTGGTCGAACATCGCACAAACCGCCTCCCCAAGCGAAGCAGCAATGCGCAGCGCCGCCGGCGGCGTGTCGAAGCGAATCTCGCGATCGTGCCAGTACGACGCGGCGCGGTACAGCGATCCGCTCGACGACACGTTCGCGTGCTCGACGGCAAAGAGTGCCATGACGCGGACTGCTGTGAGTAGCAGCAACAGCAACAGCACGTACGAGACACGACAAGGCAAGTGAGCAAGGCATGGTATACATGCATATGCATCAAGCACAGCGAGCAGCTGCACACACACATACACAGAGAGAGAAAGAACGACATGTGTACGTGCGAGTAATCTACTACGTCACACTGCTACAAACACACACACACAAACAGAAACGTACATCACATCTGTGTGTGTGTGTGCGCGTGCTACCGTCACAGCGACGACACGACTGCACAACACACGCTGTGCCTCCTGGCTGCTGTTGCCCTTTGCTACACTGCTGCTACGACGACGACCGCTACTGCTACTGCTACACACATGCACACACACACACATTCTGCTACGCTTTACACACACACACACACATACTAAATCTTGCGCGCCAGCTTGCGCCACTCGCGCATCTGCGCAACGAGGGCCTTGTGCTCGGCATTCTTCGTCAGGTCGGCGGCACGGTCGTAAATGTCAAGGATGCGCTCATCGCCATTGTACTCGTGCACCTGGTGTGCCCATTCCTCGAGCTGCTCGAGGTCGCTGCACGCCTGTATCGCCTGCGTCGTAATGTGCCGCGTCGGGTCCACCTCGTCGAGTAACTCGCCCACCACCTCCTGCAAGTCCTTCTCGTAGCCGCTCTCCTTCGCCTCGGTGGCGTACTCGCGCTGCACATTGTCGACAATCGTCAGCATCTCCTGCCGCGCCTCGGTGTTGTTCGCGGCGACGGTCTGGTAGTCGTCAAAGTACACAATGTGGTACTTCTCCGGCAGCCACGCCGTCAGCCGGGCGCCAATCTCGGCCCGGTCGGCCGGGTGCAGCTCCGTGTTCGTGTTCCAGCGCGTCTTCTCGCGCAGCGAGTTGGGCGAGCCACCTGGCAAGATGTCGAGACGGTTGTCCTCGGCGAGCTCATTGGCGCGTATGCACTTCACATACTTCATCTCCGCCTGCACATGCTCCTCGTCAAAGATGCGTGCAATGAGCGTGTTCTCGACCTTGGTGCCATCGACGCCGCCCGCCTCGCCGGCTGCGGTGCGTGTCTTGACGAGCTGCTGTGCGCGGGCGACGGTGTTGGCCTGCTTCTCGAGCCGTGCCTTGATCTCATTGCCAAACTCCTTGCGGTTGAGGGTCGGGTGCAGGCGGTCGGCGTCGTAGAGCAGACACTCGTAGCTGCTGCCAAAGTCAATGTGCGGCAGTACTGACTTGGCAAACTTCGTCTCCTCGTCCGACTTGGCGTGTGGCCGCATCCAGCTCGGCGGCTCGCCGGTGAACTTGTAATTGTGCACGTCCAGCTCGAGCGTGTGGCCGTACCAGCGGTCGTGGTCGAAGCGGCGCTGCTGCCGCAGCACGCACGGCGTCATCGTCATCGCCGTGCTTGTCGCGGCTGCGCCACGGCTGCCCAGTCGTCGTGCCAGCATGCTGCTTGCGTCGATGAACGTCTACACACACACACACACACACGCGCGCAAAGAGTGACTGCGCGAGACGAAGAAAGTGCGATATACAAACGGTTATGTATGCACACACACAGAGAGACAGACGCGAACAAATGCGCAGTTGTGTGTCGCTACAAAGCTACATGTACAAGACAGTATGCATGACGCAACATACACACACACACACACAAATGCAAGTACACGCACGTGTGTATATATGTGTATATGCGCGCGCGTGTACACATCGTGTTTACATGTACTACACCGTATGTGTATGTGTGTATGTATAAATATATATATATGAATATACGTGTATGTATGCATGCGTGTGTGTGTGCGTGAACACACGAGCAACCTTGTAGCATTACACAATTGTACATACAGCACACACATACACATGCACACACATGCACACACAAACACGCAAGCGAGTTGGAGGGAGGGGGTGTGGTGGCATTGCCGCGTGAGCAAACGCGACGTCGGCAACACGCGCACGCACACAAGGAAGGCGAAAGAGTGGGTGGGGCGGGGAGGGGGAGTCGTGCTGCTGCTGCCGCTGCTTTGCGCACATGTGTGTGTGCAGCAGGTCACGACACTGTATGCATACACACCTACACACAGAGAGACACACGCATGTACAACTGTAGCGACTATAAACACACACACGCACATACACGAATGCACGTATGCATGCATGTATACACAACCGATGCGTACGTGACAACAACAGCAACAACACACATACACATACACATACACACACACATACACACAACAAGTACAAGCATGTGTACACAGATGCGAGCGCCACAAGCATCGTCCTCGTCATTGCTTATCGTCGTCCCTCTTCCTACCTCGTCAACACACAAACATACACATACAAACATACACATACACACACGTACGCACAAACTTACACACACACACACACGCACAACATACACAATAGCTTGCTTGTGCATGCATGGCGCTATGCGGCAGCGGCCGCGCTGTGCGTTGCCGCATACGCCTGCGCCATGGACGAGAAGCTGGCATTCTTGAAGTACACCGGTGGCAGGCCAAGCTCCGTCATGTCCGAGATGGACGGCAGACGCAGCGCCGTTACGGTGCGACTGTCGAACACGTACACAAAGAGCAGAAACGTGTCGAAGCTGACGCCCTCCTCGGGCGACGAGCGCTGCAGCATAAAGTCGTAGATGGCGTCCTTTTGCGGCTGCGTCAGCTGCTTGCGCATGCCACGGGCGAGCTGCGCCATGCCAGACATGAACTTCTCGCGCGGCAGCAGCTTGTCCTTCATTGACACGCGAAAGAGCGATGGCAGCTGGCTGCGGCCTTGTATGACAATGTTCTGCAGCTGCTCCATCGCGTCAATGTCCCAGCGCAGCGGGTCAGGCTTCGCGTTGGCGAGCAGCTGCAGTGTCTTGATAAAGTACGGCCCCGACACGTGACCCTTGCCGCCGACGTCAAACAGCTCAAACAGCTGGAACAGCTGCACGTCACTGATGGTGTAGTCAATCGCGCGCAGCACACTGCAAAACTCATAGTAGCTGACCGTGTCCTTGTTGAACGCCGCCGACACAAGGCGCGAGCGGTGGTTGGCGCGCTGCTGCTGCACAATCCGCGCACACACCGTCTGCTTCCAGTCGTCCAGCCAGAGCGTCTGTAGCAGGTTGTGAAAGCGGCCGAGAAAGGGCGAGTACCATATGCGCGAGTGCTCGTCAACCTCGACAAGATAGCTGCGCAGGAAGTACCACGGCAAGTCGAGGTTCAGTACGTTGCGCATGCAGTCAACCCACTCGATCATCCACAGCGAGCCCTTGTTCGTGCGGTCGAGCTTCGAGTAGTACGCCATGAGACGGTGTCGACGCTGGTAGATGCGCTCGCGCAGCTCACGCAGCACATCGTCCTTGCTGCGGCGTCGCAGCAAACGTGCCGCACTCGTCAACGCCGTGCCACCGACGCCACCAACGCCGCTCATCGTCCCCGCCAGACTGCTGCTGTGCACGAGCAGCGGACTACCCGTCGCGGTCGTGTTGTGTGCGTGACTGTTGGCAGCAGCAGCAGCAGCAGCCGCAGCAGCGGCGGCGGCGCCGTTGCCCGTGACGGCCGTGAAGGAGGCGCCAATGCGCGGCACATTCGGCGTCGTCAGCGCCATCGAGTCGACGAGGTTGATGAGCTGCGGGTCGTCGTACTCCGACTCGAACACTTGGTACGTGTAGAAGCTTGGCTCGGGGTTGTCGCCAATGAAGGCGCAGACGGCGCCGTAGTTGGTGTCAGGGCCGTCGTAGTTGCTCGCCGAGAAGACGGTCATGAGGCGGTGGTTGTGGTGCTCCTGGTAGCCGCTCACGCACTCCTCGTGCGAGCGCAGCACGAGCTCGAGCTTGTTGTTGCGCAGAAACTCCTCGGTAAGGTCGGGGCCAAACTCGACGCCCGCCCCGCGCTGGCTCTCGCGCCACCCGGTAATGTCATCGACCGGGTCGGACCAGAGCAAGTCTTGGAATATCTCGTCCTCCTCGGGCTGGCTATTGTCGGGTATCGGTATCTGGCGGAAGCGCTGGATGCGCGACAGGTCATTGATCGTCACGCCCTTGCGCCGTGGCAGGCCACCGTGGACAATGAACACCTTGCCGGCGAGTATCGTCGCCAGCGGCAGGGCGCAGAAGCAGCGCTGAATGAGGCGAAACACGTTGCGGTCATACTTGGTGCTCACCTCGACATCGAAGCCGTACTCGTCGTTCATGTAGTCGCACTCGTGGTTGCCGCGGTTGAGGGTGACGTAGGTGGGGAAGGCGAGCATGAGTGAGAAGAGAATGAGCAGCACCTCGACACTGCACGGGCCGCGGTCGACAAAGTCGCCATTGAACACGTAATAGTTGCTCTCGCTTGGCAGGCCATACTCGTGCAGAATGTGCAGCAAGTCGCCAATCTGGCCATGCAAGTCGCCCACGACAATGACCTTGCAGCCTTGCACCATGCGGCCATTCACCACACGTGCGCCCACCGGCGGTGACAGGCGCACCACATTCGGCAGCGTGTTCAGGTGGTTCATCGCGTCCATGAAGACGCGCCAGGCGGCCGGGTACGGCAGCAGCACGCGGTTCTTGATGTCCTTCATCAAACGCTCAACGTGCTCGGCGGTGATGGGGGTGTTGGTGTTGACGGGGAAGTAATGCGTCGACGTCGCGGGCGCCACGACAGGGGCCTGTATGACCGACCGCGACCGCTTTGGCGCGAGCACGTGGCTCTCGTTTGCCTTGTCGTGCGCCTTGAAAATGGCGAAGCCCTCCTTCTTCAGGTCCATCTCCTTGTGTACGCTGCGAAAGATCGTCTCCTCGATGAGGGCGCGGCACTTGACCCAGCGCCAGAGCAGCTGCACACGCGCGACATTGTAGCTGACGCGACCGAGCACAAGCGCCGCGTTGGCGCCCGGCAAGACGATGCTTGCGTTGCTGCTCGTGCTGTTGTTTGCCGCCGACGTCGTCGTCGACTTGTTGTTGTGACTATTGCTGCTGCTGCCATTGTTGTTGCCCGCCGATGTCTTGTGTGCGGGCATGTACTTGGCCAGCAGCGCGTCCGTCGCAAACGGCCCCGCACGCATCGTCACCTTGGACAAGATAAGCTGCGGACACCACTTGTGTATGCGCGTAATGCACAGCTCGCCACACTGCGGGCACGCACGCGGCTGACACGTGTCACGGTGTGCCTGCATCTCAATCGCGCGCACTTCGACACCGCACTTGGGGCACATCGCCTTCTGCTGCCGACTGCACTCCTCCATGTGCTTTGCCAAGTCCGCCTGCCGCATGATGCGATGACACCACGAGTTCCAGCACGTGACCTCGCGCTCACTGCACATGACCGTGTGCGCGTTCAGGTCCTTCTCGAGGATGTTGTGATGACAAAAGTGACAAGTCGCGTAGCGTCCGCCCTTACCGCCACCCCCGCTCATGCTAGCATTGTTGCTGCCGTGGTAGAAGCTGTTGCCAGCCCCACCACCGGCAATGCCACTAGCATTGTTGCTGCTGCCATTGTTGTAGCCGTCACCGCCACCACCACGACGACTGCTGCTGTTGTTGTTTGCGCCACTACGGCCTGCTACATTGTTGCCGTCCATTGCGTACGCATCTTGCCGCGACCCGCTCACGTCTGTGCGCGGTGCGACTGCATCGCCCTTGGACGAGGTGCACCCCATGAGGCACACACACGCACGCACACACACACAACTACGACGACAACTATACTCGCGTTACAAACACGACGTATGTGTGTGTTGGTGTACACACGACGAGCAGACACACACACACACACCACTACAGATGCTACAAGCGAGGCACAAGCACAAGACAACAGGCATGCATGTACACACACACACACACACACACACATGCTGCACTACGCAAGGCAAACACACGCGCGTCACTGCCAGTACACACACACACGCTTGCTCACACACATATACACAAATACATCCTCGCTGGCTTGCCTGCTTTGCCGCCGCTGCCGCATGTCACATCGCCATCACGAACAAGGCTAGTCAACGAGCAGTGTCACTTTGCGACTGCGACGACGACTGCGCTCCGCGTCCGCGTCATCGGCGCTGCCGCCCTGGCCACCACCGCTCGCCGCCGTCGTCGCGGCTGCGTGACTGCCGCCGCTGCTACTGCCGCTGCCGTCGGTGCTCCTCTCGCGCGTGTGAAAGCCAATGCCACGTCGCAGCACACCACTCGTGTGCGCAGGCCGCTCGCTCAGTGCCACCGTCGTGCTCGGCTGCAGCAGATGCGACGCGCCGCCGCCGCTGCCGTCGTCGTGACCACTGCTTGCCGTCATGCTGCCCTCGCCCTGTATGCGCGAACGCGTCGCCAGCGCACTGCTCCGTGGCACTGCCGTGCTGTCATAGGCAAAGCGCGGTGCGGGTGTGTCAGCGAGCGACGATGACGCGTCCGACGAGGACGACACGAGGCTCACATCGGCAGCGTTTGTTGCCCCTGCTGCTGCTGCCGCCGCCCGCTGCGACGTGTGCATGTTGCGGCTCTCCTTGTGCACCAGTATTGACGTCGCAGCTGCGGTTGCCGCTGTTGCAGGCGTAGACAGCAACGACGGCTTGACGCCTGCACTGCCCTTGCCGTCGCTCTTGCCACTGCTGCTGCTGCTACTGCTGCTCGGTTGCCACACGGCACGTGCGTCACTGCGGCTCACTGCGGCCAGCGGCTGTGTACGCAACACACCACCACCACCACCATAGCCAAACACTGCACTACCAGCAAGGCTACTGCCACTGCTGCTGTTGTTGCCCGTTAAGCTGTACGCACGCGAGTGTGCGGCACCTGCAGCACCGCCGCCGCCGCCGCTGTTGCCAGCCGCGGCTGCTGTCGCGGCCGCCTCTCGCTCTTCGCGCAACAGCGCCGCCTTTGCGGCTGCCACTTCCGCTGCCGCAGACATGGGTGACGTGAAGAGCATCATGTCGTCGTCCTTGTCGCCCTCCTCGCTCACCTTGCTGTTGCTCTTGTGACGTGTGCCGTGTGTAGCGGCAGCAACAGCAGCAGTCGAGCCGGTGTCGTTGTTGTCGCCATCGCTGTGCGCGTCGTCCTCTGCCGCCGCATGCTGTGCGGAACGCGTGTGATGTGGCAGCAGCAGTGCTGGTGCCGTGGGTGGCAGTGATGTCATAACGTCAGCAACACCACGACCAGCACCAGCACCAGCAACAGCAGCAGTGGACGACGATGCTACAAAAGATGATGTTGTTGCTGCTGCTGCTGTGAGTGCGGGTGGCTGCCACGCAGAACCTACAGCGTGCACTGCACCTGCACCTGCTGCCGCCGTCGTTGTCGTCAGCAGCGTCATGCTACCGTGCAGATGACGACGACCGAGTGGCAGCGACAGGGCAGCCATGCCGTCGTCGTCGTCGACGTCGTCATCGTTGCCGTACGCAGCACCGCTGCGGTCGTCGTCGACGTCCTTGTTGTCCTCGTGCGACAACGCAGTCGACACTGGCGTGCGACGACGATGACGATGACTGCTGCTGTTGCTGTTGTTGCTCGCGTTGCTGCTGCTCTTGCCATGTCGCGATCGTGATGCGTGTGTGTGCCGTCGAGCATGTTGCGACGCACTCGCTGCCGCCGCCGCCTTCTCTTCCTCGAGTTCGCGGCCACGCTGCAACATCGCCTCGGCCGCACAGCGCTCCGCCTCGCGCGCCGCCACGTGCGCACGCAACGCGCGCAGCTCAGCCTCATCATCATCGTCGTCATCGTTGTCCGCCTTCTTTTCCACGCCACCACCGTCACCATCTTGTGTGCTCTGCTCCTTGTGGCTCTTGTTGCGTTGCTCGCGTAGTGTGAGGCGGTGCGAGCACAGCTCCTCCATCAGCGTGGCTGCTGCGGCTGCCGCTGACGTCGTCTTGCCTGCAGTGCTACTGCTGTTGTTGCTGTTGCGGCCGTCTGCGCCTTGCTGCATCTGCTGCTGCTGCTGCAGGCGTGATGGCCGGCCCTCGACGGGTATGTTGAGCAGTGCACGCATGACAGCACGTGAGGCAATTGTCTGCGCATCGCGTGGCTGCTCGCGGTCAAAGGTGCGAAGGGTGTCGCGGAAGCCGTGGCGGTGCATGTGCTCACGCAGCAGCGCCTGTGCTAGCAGATCGACCTGCGTGTGCACCGGCAGCGCCGCCACCGTGTCGGTCGTCACGGCTGCTGCTGTCGACGACGTTGTTGCCGCGCGAGCACTGCCACTTGTGCTCGTCGCCTGTGCGGTCGACATCATGCACGGCGTTCTTGTATACGTATACGTGTGTGTGTGTGTGTACAGAAAGAGACGATGTGTGTGTGTGTGCAGTGACTATTGCGACAACGCAAGACGACAAGAGCAACATGTGCATGCGTGCGCACATACACGTACGCCATTGTGTACACACACACACATATACATGTTTATGTGCACCCTTGTCCTGTCGTGTCGACTCTATACAGACACACGCACACACACAAACAACAACAATACACCCCTGCTGCTTACTCTATGCAAACACACACACAACACGTACATGTGCGCACGCAGGCGTGTATGTGTATATGTGTATGTGTATGTGTGCATGCCATCTATACTTTTCTCACACACAGAGTGTGTGCCGCCTCGCCGTTACCCAATCTGCCGCCACACGGTACTGTTGAGGTAGTTAAAGCCGCGGCGCCAGTTGAGGGCGTCGGGGTTGCGCTCAAACTGCAGCCACTTGCGCCTGCACGACTCACGCGAATACTTGTGCGGACACTTCAGCGAGAAGCGCACCCACTCATCAAAGACGTGGTCCTCGTTACTGAAATTGTGCAGGGCGAGGCCAACGCGTATCCACACGTCGTACGACTCCGCCGCACGCGGGGGCAGAGTGCGCAGCTTCGCGACCACACCCTTGTAGCGCCGCCACTTGGCCGCCTCGAGGAGGAAGGGCGAGATGGCGTTGCCATAGGCGTCGTACTCCTGCGCCTGGCCAGCCTGTGCACCCTGCACGTGGCGCGGCCGCAGCAGCTTGAAACGATGTCGCGCCGTGGCGTGCAGCAGCTGCTGCTGCTCCGTCATGTCCTTGCCGCCACCGCTGTTGCCGAGGTAGTGTTGCTGCTTGATGTGTGCATGCACCGTCTTGCCGCACTCGACATCGTCGACGTGGCGCGTGCAGAAGCTCAGCTCGAGCACCTCGGGGTCAGTCATCGTGCGCAGCGCCTGCTCCATGTGTGTCAATTTGCGCTGCAACGCCGCGTCGTGCGCGTGCAGCAGCGGCACGAGACGACGCCGCGGATCATTGGCCAAGCCACGACGATGTGTGTCTTGATTCGAGTGCAGCTTGGCACTGAACGCGCACCGCAGCATGCCGCGCGCGCGGTAGCAGCCCTCGTCAATGACGGCGCGACCGAGCGCCTCGTTGACCTCGTCCGCGAGCAGCTTGACGGTGCGGTAGTCTTGAAAGGCAATGATGCTGCTCGCTCCTGCACCACCCGCCGCCGCTGCCGTCGTCGCCTTCTTCTTGTTGTTCTTCTTGCTGCAGCCTGCTGTCGTCGTCGCACCACCACTACCACCCTCGACGGCACTGACGCAGTCGCTCAGGTCATCGTCGTCATCGACGCTGTCCTTCTCGTCTTCGTCGTCGTCTGCCTTCGCGTCAGCATCTGCCGCCGTCCTCGTCGTCTTCTTCCGTTTTGCTGCAGCATTGCTGCGCTTTTGCTTGCCACTACCACAACTGCTGTTGCTGCTCGCAACGCCGCCGCCATCGTCGTCGTCTTCTCGTTGTTGTGGCTGCTGTCGTGCCGACGGCGCCGTCATGTACGTCATCGACCGCGCATGCACGTGGTACGACACCTTCTCCGCGCTGGGCGCCTCATTGGCAAGCACGAGGAAGAGCGGGTCAGTGAAGCCAATGCTGGGCAGACGCACTTCGAGATAGTTGAGCACGTCGAGCAGCGCCGTCTCGCCCTCACGCTGCAGTGACGCCGCCGCCGCACTGCTGCTGCTCTTCCGTGTCGTCGTTGCTGCCTTGCTGTCATTCGCCAAGGTGGCGGCGTCCATGTCAATATCAGCATAGAAGTCACACGGCACGCCATCGCGGCCGCACAACGCATGAAAATGTCGCAGTGCGTCAGGAAAGAGCAGCAGACGCTGCGCGACAATGAGCGGGTAGCTGTGCTGCACGCGCGGGCTGTCGAAGCCGAGGTTGTTGTTGAACAGCGTGAAGCCGGGCACGGCGGTGTGCTGCCGCTGCGCGGCGTGCAAGACGCCGTGGTGTGCCGTGAGCTGCGGGAGGGCGGACCAGTGCTGTGTGTACAGCGCCGTCGACGCGCGCACGTGCAGGAACGAGAACGCCGTCGAGGCGCGCTCTTGCCGCGCAAAGAGAAGCTCGTGTGGGGTGGCGTTGCTCAGCAGCGGCTCGAGGCGGTAGCTGCGTGAGAGCAGATCGTGCAGGCCGACAAACGGATTGGTCACTTGCAGTGCACTTGTCGTTGTCGTCGTCGTCTCTGCTGCTGCTGCTGCTTCGTGCTCTGCCATGTCAGCTGCTGTTGTCAACGGCTCTGCTGCTGCTGCTGCTGCTGTGCTGCTGTCGTCGTCATCGGCTGCTTGCAGCGCAGCAGCAGCGGCGGCGGCGGCTGGCGGCGATGGCGGTCGCAGCAGCCGCGCAGACGGCGATGCGGCTGCCGTCTTTGCTGTGCGTGTCGGCTTGCGCAGTCGCCGTCGCTGCTGCTCCTGCTGCGGCAGCGCGTCGACGACAATGCCACCGAGGCTGCGCTCGACGACAGGTGCACGCGCCGCTGCTGCCATCACCTCGGCATCGGTGTCGTCGCGCAGCGTCGCTGCCGCCTCGTCCTCGTCCTCGCCAGCAGCTGCTGCAGCTCTTGTACTGTGTCGTGTACGTCGTCCTCGGGCAGGCGCAGCCGCCTCGCCGTCGTCGTATGTGCCGTGTGCCGCGCTGTCGCTCACCGTCGCGCTCTTGTTGTACGCAAACAGCTCGTCGTCGTCGAGCGCGTAGGCATTGCCGTCCTCGTCCTCGTCGTACAGGTGTGCATCGGCGACGACCTCGTCCAGGTCGCGTGAGGCTGCCGCGGGCAACATGTGCGCAGCTGCACTGCCGCTGCCGTCGGTGAACGACGATGACGCGACGGCGCGGCGTCTGCGTGTACGCGAGGCCGACGACAGCAGCAGTGCCGTGCGCCGTAGCGCATACTGCGCCACGCTGTGCACACGCACTGTACAGCGTAACATCTATGTGCCTGTGTGTGTCTGTTTGTGTGTATACGTAGACAGATGTACACAAACTGTATGTGCGTCTATAGGTGTGTATGTTTCGCTGCTTCTCTCTCTCTCGCTGTAACGTGTACTTGTATATAAATGTATGTATGCGTACCTGTACGTCTATGCACGTCTATGTATGTATATATCTCTGTATGTATGTATGTCTGCACAGTGCAAACAAGGCAACGTCGTCATGTACAGACATGTATGCTTGTGCAACACACAAGCACGCATACACACGCATACACACATATTACCGTTGTTTGCATGCTCGTCACTGTCGTTGCTGATACTGCATACACACAAATACACACGTCTGCTATTGCTTTGCACTGTTTTGCATAGTCACATTACTTGCCTTGTTAGCCTTTTGTACACACACAAAAACATACATACATACAAACTTTCTCTTACATACGCACGCAGACATGCATAACGTCGGCCCTTGTGCGCCTGCTGTTGCCTTCTCATCCCGCCCTCTCTCACTCTTTGCCGCACCATCCTTCTTTTGTATATATCGATTAGTGTGCATGTATGCTCGTGTTCACATCGATGCTTACGTCAACGTACGTTTGTGTGTGTGCGTTTGTGTGCGTGTGTGTGTGACACTCGTGGTGTCTGCACAGCGTTGCGTCGAGTAACATACATATACAAAACAAATACGAATGCAACACAAACACACACACATGCACACAGACAAACACATGAGCATATTCCGTCGTCGTCACAGCACACACACAGCACACACACACACACAATGAAGCAAAACAAAGTAGTCGTCATTGTCGTCATCGTCGCAAGCACACACATCGCGCGCAGCGCTGCGAGAGACAGAGAGGCAGACAAAGAACGAAAGCGAAAGCGATGCATATGACCAGTAACAAGAGTAACACGACAAAAACGAGAGCGTGCACATACACAGACACATATGCGTACGCGCAAGAAGATGCATACTACGACAAGTCGTTTTTTGTTGCTGCTACTCTGCCCTCATCACACACACCTAACAAAAAAGAGAAGGCACACGCGCACGGGCATTGCCCTTTGCTCATCCGCTGTGCACACTGTCGTGCGCCTGACGACAGCCACTACTATCGTACTCCCTCTCTCCCTCTCTTCCTTAGTGCTCATACTTGCTGTACAGGTCGTCTTGCAGGCTGCGAATGCCGTCAATCATGCGCTGCATCTGCTCCGTCGGCGGCAAGATGGTCGTGCGGAAGTGCAGTGTGCCCTCCTCCTGACCGAAGCCCGAGCCCGGCACGACGACGATGCCGCTGCGCTCGAGCAGGTCGAGGGCCCAGCGGGCGTCAACGTGCAGCGTACGACCCTCCTGTGCGTTGAGGGCGTCATTGTGGGCGGCATACTTGGCCGGCACCGTGATGCGTGGGAAGGCGTACATGGCCCCCTCCACCGCGTTGCACGTGATGCCGCGTATCGCGTTCAGCTCCTTGGCCACCATCTGCGCGCGCCGGCACAGCTCCTCGCGTATGGCGCGATACTCGGCCCAGTAGCTCGTGTAGCTCTCATCGCCCTCGCGCGGTGGGGAGCACATGAGGGCCGTCATGACTTGGCCATTGACGTTGGCGCACAAGTTGATCGACGCGAGCTTCTTCAGCTGCGTGAGGAGCTCGTCAGGGAAATTAACCGCCTCGGCGTAGCCCCCGCGGCGGCCACACTCGCCAATGAACCCTTTCGATGTCGAGTGAATCGACAGCAACATCGTGCCGCTGCGGTACGGCTCCGGCATGCGTCGCACCACCGCACGGAAGCTAACAAACGTCTTGCTTGGGTCGTAGACATTCTCCTGGTACACCTCATCGGCAAGCAGCACCATCTGTCGATCATGGCAGAAGCGCACAATCGTCTCCATGACGTCGCGGCTCATGACGCTGCCGGTGGGGTTGCCGGGGTTGATGCAGACAAAGAGCCGCGGGGTGGCGTGCTGCTGCTGCACGCACGCGTCGTACGACTGCGCCAGCTCCTCGGCGCGCACCGCCCAGGCGTCGTCCTCGTGCAGGTAGTAGCGCGCACTGGTGCCGCCGAGGAGGGCGAGCTGGGCCGTGTACAGCGGATACTGCGGGATGGGGTACATCATCGCATCACTGGCGCCGCCAATGAGCAGCTGCATAATCATCTTCACCCCGGTGCTCGCGCCGTCGGTGAGGAAGATGTGCGCCGGCTGCGCCGCCGGCGTCACGCCGCCGTCGCGGGTGTTGATGAACGCGGCGACGGCCTCGCGCGCACAGAGCAGGCCGAGCGAGTCGGTGTAGGCGCCCGTGGCGTGGTTCATCTGCTCCACAAAGGCGCGGGCGCGTGTGATGGCGTCACGCGGGTAGATCGAGGCGACGGCGGGGTGATCGAGCACAAAGGGCGCGTCAACAAGCGACATGACCTGACGGAAGAAGGTGAATGGCTTCTGCTTCAGCGCCTGCGGGTTGCCAATGTTGCAGTACACGAGACTGTCAAAAGGATACTTGCGCGTCACCGCCGCCGCCGCACTGCCACCACCACCACCGTGCTGCTGCTGCTGCTCCTGCTGCTTGAGCTTCTGCAGCTCCTGCTTGATCTCATCGGCGCGCATGGGAATGAGGCCACGCACCGCATACTGCGCCTCCACGACGTGACGATTGATGTACATCGTTGACAGACGTGTCGCCTTCATAAATGTGTGTGTGTGTGTGTGTACGTAAAGAACAGCAACGGAGCAGTACAACGTCACGTCAGCTACTCGCTTGTCTGCTTGCTTACAACGGACAACGGATGAGAGATGACTACAACGACAGTGCGCAGTACAAGACAAATGAGCACTGTATATATATATATACACACACACATACATACACATATGCATGTACGTTGTTGCATAGTCGTACACGGTGTCATCTATGCATAGCCTCTATGCTGACACATCGTCCACGTGGTGACGATGACGTCGTGGTCGATAACATGCGTGTGACGACAAGGAAGACGACGAGGTCGATATAGGACTAACGTCGAATGCACTGCTACTGCTGCTGCTGCCGTCGTAGGTGCCGCTTCTCGTCGCCGTCGTCCGTGTCGCTGTGCTGCTGTTGCTGCCGTTGTTGTTGCTGTGTAGCATTGCGCAAACGCTGCTGTTGTGTGTGGCAGGTGTGCGCTGTGCGTCTGCTGCCCTCTTCGCTGTCATCGTCACAGCTGCACCTGTTGTTGTTGTTGCCGTGGCTGCAGTTGCGCGTGTGCAACGCAGCACCGCCTCACGCACCGCACGCTCGACGAGCCGCGATGCGTCTGCGCTGACGTCGGCGTCGGCGTCGTGCTCAGTCGCGTACGTGCGCTGCGCCGTGCTTGACGCAGCCAGCATTGTCGCCGCGTGCACAGTGGAGCACAACGAGTGCGACAAGGACGACAGCGCAGCCATGCTCGCCGCCTCGTCCTTGTCATCGTCGTTGCACACCACACCACCACCGCCGTCGTCATCGTCGTCGTCATTGTCGTTGTTGTTGTTGTGTGACGTAAACGACGCACGCGCAGCCAACGTCGACGTACGCCGTTGCCGCGTCATCGTCGGCAACGGCACCGCCGCCATCGCATCGACGCCGTCACCGTCGAAGCAGACAACGACGCCGTCGTCGTCATCGTGTGTGCGTGTGGCGTGCATTGCCGCTGCCGCTGCTGTTGCTGCGGTTGTGCTTGCGCGTCGTGCACGCATCACAGCCGTGGCGCGTGTGCGTGTCGTGACGACGTTGTATGTGTGATGCACCGCAGGCGTGCTTGTCGCGGTGGTAGTGGTAGTGCTACTGCTTGTGACATGTGCTGCCTTCTTTTCCTCCTCGTGCTGTTGCTGCTGCTGTTCTTGCCGTTGTTGTTGTTGTTGTTTTGCTGCCGCCGTCACACTCGGCGACAACGACAACGGCGACGACGCACACGCCGCTCGTCCACACACACTCCACAACACGCGCTCGTGGGCAACACGACACTGCTCGAGCGCCGCGTGGGCGTCACGCAGCTGCGACAGCAGCACCGTCACACGCGCCTCGCCACGGCGCACACGCGCCTCACTGCGTGTCAGCGCCGCCCGCAGCGTGCGCACCTCGTCGCCTGCGCGTGCCGCCTCGGCCACCGCGGCGTCGTGCGCGAGCTGCAGCCGCGTCGTCGTCCGCTGCGTGTCGCGCTCGTGTGCGGCGAGGGCGGTGCGCAGCGCGGCGCACTCGTCACGCAGCCGCGGCACCGCGAAGGTGGCGGCGGTGACGGCGGCAGCTGTGGTGTGCGCACACGCCCCGTCGTCATCGTCGTCGGCGTGCGCTGCCTGCACCGCGAGCGAGCGCGTTGCCTGCGCCTGCGCGAGCGCACGCGTCTGCGCGAGCGCCGCCTCGTGTGCGGCCGACAAGCGGCGCAGCTCGTCCGTGTGTGCCTCACGTTGCTCGGCGAGGGCGCGGTAGGCCTGTGCTGCGTCGTCGCGCAGTCGCGTCATGGCGTGCTGCGTGTGCTGCTGCAGTGTGTGCTGCCGCTGCAGCTGCGCGACAAGGGCGGCCACGCGACACTGCCACATCGCCGTGACGTGGGCAATGCCAAGCGCGTCGCTCGCGCACGCACTGCGCTCCGTCTGCTCTTCAATGCACAACAACGTCTGCTGCACCACAGCCTCGCGCTCGCGCAGCTGTTGTGCTTGCGTGCGCTGCTGCTGTGCAAAGGACGCACACAGCTGTTCACGTTGTGTGCGCAGCTGACGCTCCGTGTCTGCTTTTGCCGCACACAGCGCCTCGTGCAGCTGCGCGACGTGTCGGCGCAGCACGGCGTGTGTGCGCAGCGCCGTCGACTGTGCCACCTCGCCGTCATGTACAGCAGCGCTGTCATTGTTGTCGTCCTTGTTGTTGTTGTTTGCAACAATGCTCGCCTGCTTGTGCGACACGACGCGACGCGACGGCGACGACGACGGTGACGACCGTCGCTGTTGTTGTTGTTGCAGCTGTCGCGTGAGCACGTCGACGCGCTGCTGCAATGCGGCAGCGTGTTGTGCGTGCTGCTGTGCATCACGTGCGGCAGCGGCGCCCTCGTGTGTCAGCTGCACGATGCGCTGTTGCAGCGCGCTCACCTCACGCGTACTGCGCATCTTGTCGTCGACGAGCTTGCGCAGTCGGCGTGTTTGCGCCGTCAGCACTGCCTGCAACATGCTTGTTGCCGTCACAGCGCCGCTGCTGCTGTTGTCATCGTCATACTTCTCGTCCTCGCTGCTGTTGTTGCTGTCACACCTGCTGCTACTGCTTGCCTCCGTGTACGATAGTGGCGCTTGTAGTGCAGACGACAGCAGCTGCTGCACGGCAGCATGCGCGTCGTTGACCTTGTCCACGTCGCGCAGCCGCACAGCGCGTTGCTCCTGCGCATCGGTTGCTGCCGTGGCGGCTGCGACAGGCGAGGCAGAGAGCCCATAGGCGTCGCTGCGGTCGTCGTCATCGTCCCTGTCCTCATCACGCTCATCCTTGTCTGCTACTGCTACTGCTACAGCTGCTACAGCACTGCCGCACTCGCTGCGCGAGTGATGACGAGCATGCGAGTGCATCGTCGTGCCGTCATCGCCGCGACGACAGGGCCGCGGTAGTGGCGACGTGTCCTCATCTGCTGCTGTTGCTGTTGCTGCATACGATGTCGTCACCTCACTGCACGGCTGCAGTGGTGGTGGTGGTGCATACAGCCTCGTCGTCATCCTGTTGACGTGTGTTTCTATGTATGTATGTGCGTGTATATATGTGTATGTGTATGTGTGTGTGTGTGTATGTGTGCTAGCAGGACAAGTTAGCAGATACACATACATACACATACACACGTTTACATGTGCTGCAACGCAGCTGCTCGTATCTTCTTCTCGTTGCCTACTTACTCTATACTTGTGTGTGTGTGCGTGTGTGTGTGTACGTCACATGCGCACATGCTGCGGTTGCAACAACAGAGCTAGTTGCTGACGCACACGCGCTGCTCGTCGCTGCATGAGCGACACAAAGCGTTCCGCCTTGTCCGCGCGATCATCGACGATGACGACGGCCGCGTGTGCATCACTGCCGCCGCTGTTGCCGCCGCCTGCTGCGCGGCGTGTGGCGTCGTCGTCGTCGTCGTCGTCACGATATGGCTGCTGTGACTGCTGCTGTGACTGTTGTTGTTGTTGCAGCATGCGCACGCGCGGTGACGCCCCGTCACGTCGCGGTCGCGGCGAGGTTGGTCGTGCGCGTCGTCGCTGTCCTGTCGTTGTTGTTGTCGTGTGGCTGTCATCATCGTTGTTGTTGTCGTACGCTTCGCTGTCGTTATCGTCGTCGTCGTCGACATCGACATGCACCGCATCTGGTGAGTGCCGTGGCGGTGACAACACACTGCGACTGCGGCTGCGCTCGTCGTGTACAACGCCCTCGCTGCCGCCGTTGCTGCCGTCACTTGCAGCCGCACACGCAGACGATGACGTCAGCGACTGTAGCGTCTGCATGTACGCCTCGGCTGCTCGCACATGCGTTAGCGCCGCCTCGGCATGCATCGTCGCGAGCATGGCGTTGTTGTTGCTGTTGTCACCTCCTTGTGCAGACGATGCCGCTGGCAGGGCAGTGCTGCCGCTGTTGCCGCTGTTGTTGTGTGACAGTGGGCTGTGATGTGGTGCACGACGTAAAGCATTGGTGCTGCTGCGTGTCAGTCGCGTTGTGCGCAGCGGTGTCGTTAGCGCCGCTGCCGCTGTTGCTGCTGCTGCTGCAGTCGTCGCAAGGCGCGACAGCCGCTGTGACTGCTCGACGTGGTGTTGTATGAGGAAGGGCAGTGCAAAGAGGCAGTCGTCAACGCTCGCTGCACTGCTCTGCATTAACTTGGTCAAGTAGACACACGCTCTCGCCATGTATGTGTTGCTGCTGCTGTTGTTGTTGTTGTTGCTGTTGCTGTTGTTGTTGTAGCTGTTACGTGCAGAACGTTGCTGCTGCTGCTGCTGCTGCTGCTGCTGCTCTTCTTGCTGTATGTAGTACGTCGCAATGCGGCGGACCAGGGCCGGGTACACGGCCGCGTTCGCCGCCTCACACGCCTCGGCGCGCTCGAGACACACCACACTCTCGGCCAGCCGCCCATCGTGCGCGAGGCTGTTGGCGACGGCCACCCACATGCGCGCATCGCGCGGCCGCAGCGCCGTCGTCTGCCAGTAATAGTACGCCGCATGGTGATAGTTGCGCAGCAGCTCGTGTATCTGGCCCAGGTTATACCAGCCGCGGTAGTCACGCGGGTCGAGGGCGACGGCGGTGCGGTACGCGTCCATGGCGGCGTCGCTGTTCTTGAGCTCGACGTAGCCGTGTCCGAGCAGCGTCCACGCCGCCGCGAACCCAGGCCAGACCGCCACGGCGCGGCGGAAGTGCAACACACCGCGATCGTGCTGTCCGAGCAGGACGTAGTAATTGCCAACGACGTAGTTGCTCTCGGCGCGAAGGGCGTCCATGTGGTAGACGCGCTGCGCCAGTGCGGCGAGCGCGAGCGCGTCACGGCGCAAGAAGAGTATGTTTGAGTAATCGACGACGCCGTCGAGGCGGTGGGGGTGGCGGTGGTGCAGCTGCGCGTGCAGCTGCTGCGCCGTGTCAATGTCTTTGCGCTGGTGATAGTAGTAGCCGGCGAGCTGTGTCAGCAGCCAGGCGTTGCGTGGGAACAGGTCCAGCAGCTGCTCCCATGTGCTGCGCACTCGCGCACCGTCTGCACGCTGTGTGTGCTGTTGCTGTTGTTGTTGTTGTTGTTGTTGCTGTTGCTGTTGCTGTGGTGGTGGTGTGTTGGCGGCGAGTAGCGAGGACGTGCTCGCACTGCCGCTGTTGTTGTTGTTGTTCGCGTCGCCGACACTGGCACTGCGACATGCTTGTGCTAGACGCGGTCGCGTCATTGCCACAGCAGCAGCATCGCTGTCGTCGTGTGTGGCTGCGCGTTGCCGTCGCCGCGGCAGTGGCGCCAAGCCGAGCGCGGCGCGACACGACGCCACAAACATCTCCATCACAAAATGCGGATGTATGTGCATCGTCGCGAGTGTGTCCTCAAGCTCGTCGAGCTGCTGCTCACGACTGACGAGCAGTGAAAGGTCCTCCCACGCACACCACAGCAGCGGATTGGTCGTCGCACTCGCGAGCAGGTAGGTGGCGGCTTCTTGTCGCATCTGCAGGTCACGCAGCACCACACCGAGCAACCAACACAGATACGGGTCACAGCCGCGCAACGTGTCATTGTCCTCCGCTGCCGCCGTCGTCGTCGCCTCGGCGCTGCTGCTGCTGCCGCCTTCCGCGTTGTTGTCGTCATTGTCATCGCCTGCTGCTCCTGCGCGTGCTCCTCGTGCTGTCGTGTTGCCATCGTGGCGGTGGCGGCGGCGTGTGACGGCAACGGCGTCGTACAATAAGCCGCGCAGGACGCGCAGGTGTGGGTTGGGCGTCTGCTGTGGGTTGCTGCTCGTCGTCTTGATACGCTGTCCGTCCATGTACAGTGCATACAAGCACAGGAACTGAAGTGCAGCAGGGACACGCTGTGGCAGCAACGAGGCCGTCGCATGTGCTGCGCTTGCTGCCGCTGTAGCACCTTCTTCCTCGTCGTCCTCCTCTTCCTCGTTCGCGTCGTCATCTGCGCGGCGTGTGGCACTCGGTGGTGGTGGTGGTGTACTCAGCGGCCACACAAGCGACGCCGCCGCGTACACGCCACCACACGCGCGCAGCTCACGCGCCAGGGTGTGGTGGCAGCGCTGATACTCTGCCTTGTGAAAGTGCGACAACGCGACACGCAGCACACGACGCCATCGCAGCCATCGTGTTGTGGTCGTGTTGTTGACCACTGTGTCGTCATGTGCGTGTGCGTGTGCGTGTGCGTGTGCGTGTGCGTGTGCAGCTGCCTCGTCGCCCTCGTCGTCGTCGTCGCTGCCGCTGCCTACGGCGAGACAGCTGTCATGCAGAGGACAGCCGTGGTCGTGCGTGTCGCAGGCATTGGCGTGATGCCGCAGAGACGGCGACAGCGCCGTCGTTGTTTGTACACGTCCGTGCTGTCCTTGTTGTTGTTGTTGTGCGTGTGCAGCAACAACACGCACACGTTGCCGTGTTGCGGCCGCTTCGTCGAGAGGCGTGTCAAGGCCCACGACGGCGCGAACAAGCGCACATCGCCGCGGGAGTGTGTCGTGGAGCAGCGATGGCACCGCGTCCAGCGCGAGCTCATCCAGCCACGCACTGGCGCAGTCGAGGCCACGTCGTGCGCACTGCTGCGCCACCACATCCATCGCCTCGCTCACCGTCCACGGCACCTCGCCACCACCATCCTCGTCATCGTCATCGTCGTCCTTGTCAATGTACTCGATGTTGTCATCGACGTCGATGTGGTGCGTCGCTTGCCGCGGTCGACGTGAGGGCGGCTGCGACTGCCGCGGCGGCTGACGCTCACGTCGCTCGTGTGTGTACGTCGCATGCGCCGTCGTCGTGGTGGCTGCTGTCGTCGTTGCATTGGTGGTGGCGGTGACGGTAGCGGTGGCAGCGGCAGTGACGGCTCTGCCCGAGACGCGTGTGCGCACGGCTGCTGCTTTGCTGCTCTGCACACGCACACGCTCGCCACTGCCACCACTGCTGCCACCACTGCCGCTGCTGTTGTTGCTGCCACTGCTGCCTATTGCCGTCACGTGCGCATGTGCACGTGTGCGATAGGTGTACTGCGACGCAGATGCACGCTCCGTGGTGGCGTGTGCAGACGACAGCGGTGTCGCATCACTGCTACTGCCGCTGCTGTTGTTGTGCATATTGTTGTTGTTGTTGCTCGTGCGAGGCACGACGGCGGCGGCGTCCGCGTGGCGCTGACGACGCATACTGCAACACCTATACACACACAAACAAACACAAGAGACAGTAGCAAGCCAACATGAGCATCGACACGTATGCACACAAACCACAGAAACACATAGCGCGTGTGTGTGTACAACGACATGATGCACTACACACGCACACACACAGACGCTACCAACACCCTATGCTTGTCATCACTGCACACACACAGACACTTATAGCAACACACATACACACATACACACACATACACATATATGTACACATACATACTACTATGCGACGCAATCGAGTGGTGCAACACCTGACGAACAGATGCCTTGCACCTGGCCAGCAAACACCGCACGCGCACGCCACTGCGCCGCCGCCGCCGCATCGTCGTCGTCCTCGCCGTCACCCTTGTCCGCCGCAGCGTTGCCGCGCCCACCTGCCACATCGCCTGTGGGCGGCGCGCCCTCTCGACGTCGCGCATACGCCTCCGTGGCGTCGTCATAGGGCGCAATGTTCAGCCACCGCAGCACCGTAGGCAGCACGTCCAGCTGCGAGGTCGGCCGCGAGAGCGGCTTCAGCTGTACGAATCCGCGCGTGTTCGACGTGTACGTCGTCATCGCAAACGCCACCGCGCCATCGACGTCGACGTCGCCCGTGTGCGTCTTGTTGTGGCCGCCATGCACACCGACGAGCAGGACAAGCCAGTTCTCCTTCTGCGCGCGACTGCGGTCGTGTACAAAGGCGAGCAGCTGGCCAACGAGTGCGTCGAGCATGTACAGCTGCGCCGTGAAGGGCAGCGAGGCGTCGTCGTAGCGCGTCGCCGTCAGCAGCGCACTCTCCGCACGCACCGCCAGCTCATCAAAGTGAAAGAGAAAGAGCGCATCGCGTAGGCGGTCGGCGACGGCGTTCTGCGTCGCGCTCGTCTGCGACGGCGCGTGCAGCGCGACATCGCCGAACAGCTCATACAGCTGCCGCGTGAACGACGACGACGCCCGCGCATCGCTGCCGCCGTCGTACGCGTCATCGCGCGTCGGCTGACGTAGCCGTCGCGTGTGTGTGTTACACGACCGCGCCGCGAGGCAGTCGAGGCTGACGAGGCCGGTGAGCTCGTCGACGCTGCGCGCCCGCGCGTCGCGCGCCGAGGCGGCGCACTCCGTGTCAAGCACGCCGACACGCGTGCAGCGACCGGTGTGGCCGTCGAAGGAGTGGAGCAGCGACGACGTACCAACGGCGACCACACCGCCCTCACTGACGTCCTCGTCCTCGTCGCCGACGTTGACGTCAACGCCGCCACCACCACCGCTCTTGTTGTACGCGTCCGTGGCGCTGTCACCACGACGCCGACGCTGCGCCGCCCGCGCGGCCGCCATCACACGCCGCGCAATCGACGGGTACACCTTGCTGCTCGTGGCGTACTCGGCGACCGCGTCGAGCGTGTCGTTGCGCACGCCATGCAAGGCGGGACTGACGCCGGACAAGATCGACGTCAGCGCGCACGCCGCGCACACGCGCAGTGTGCCCTCGACCCCGTCCTCGACCACCGCCGCGCGAGCGCAGTGTGCGCTCTCGGCGTGTCCGCACGAGGCCCACACCCCACCACGCTGCGCAGACGCAAAGGCGAGCTGCATGTTCGGCAATCCGTGCGCAACACCAGCACCACCACCAGCAGCAGTCGTCGCCGCGGCAGCCGTAGCTGCTGCTGCACTACGCTGCTGCAACACGGCGTCAAAGATGGTACCAGGCAAGCCGTCAACGAGCAACAGCGCCACCCGCGGCGAGGCTGCCACGTCGACGCCGCTGCCACTCGTCCACAAGGTAGCGCACACGACAAGCACGAGCACGGCGGCCGCCGCGAGGGGAATGAACACACGCGCACAGCAGCCCCCTTTTGGCCCACTCACCTGCTGCTCCGCGTCCAGGTCGCGTATGATCTCATCGACCGTCTTGAGCGGCGGCTGCTGCTGCTGCTGCAGGCTGCCAAACATGCTGTCGTCGTCGTCCACGTCATTGTACGTCGCCGCCGGCGATGCGTTGCCGCGTGTGTAGGCGCATCCATGTCGCGGGCGACGTGCAATGCCGAGCACACTCGCCGTCGCTGCCTGCGGCGGCAACGACGAGGACGAGGACAGCGGTGGTGGTGCCGACACGCTGCGTGCGTGAGCATGGCCCCCATGACTGCTGCGCGTGCTGTGACTGTGACTGCGATGCGCCGTGTGACCAACGCGCACTGCCGTGGTGCTGCCGTGTGCATCACCGTACGACGCCGCCACATCCGCCGCCAGACTGCTCTGCGCGTCTCTGCTTGTATAGTCCTCGCCGAACATGTCGACCACTGCAGGTATGTGTGTGTGTGTGTCTGTATAACTTATGACAGCTACAAAGGCAGGCAAGAGTACACAAGTGCAGTATACACACACACATACACATGTGTGTGTACGACAGTGGCGAACGTCACGTCAGTCATCATATTACAGGTACGCAACGTACAGACACACACACACACACACATATATATATATATAACTGCGCCATCGCCGTCGCGCTTGCTTACTCCCTCATCATCGTCATCCTCGCCGCCCGCTTACGTAGTACGGCCTGTTACAGCTTCTTTGCCATCTCGTTGCTGTGTATCATCTGCAACATGTACTGCTCAAACTCCTCGACTTGTGCGATGAGGGTGCGGATGCCGAACAAGAACGCCTCGAGACTGTGCACGTCACGGTTGGTCAGTATGAACACGCCCTGCTCGGCGTCGTAGTTTGACGCCTCGTCGAGCACCTCGTCCGCGTCTCGCGCTCGCGCCGCCGCCGCCATGGCATCGCCGTAGCCTCCGCTGCCATCCCCGCCCCCCGCCGCCGCCACCGCGTCACGCTCCTCGGGCGTCATGGCGTCGTCCTCGTCGTCGACCTCGTCGCGTGTGCGGCGTGGTGCTGCTGTTGCACGGCTCAGCGGTAGCGGACGACCACCATCGACACTATCGCTGCCACCACCGGCACTGCTGTTGCTACCGCGCCGACCAGCTGCACGCCCACCACCACCCTCGCCAGCGGGCTCATTGTCGTGACTGCCACCCTTGCCGCGTCGCCGCAGCGTGGCGAGCGCGCTCGCAAAAGAGCGACGCAGGCCACTGCTGTTGCTTACACCACCAGCTGCTGCCGCCGGTGACGTGTGCCCCGCCTCGGCCGCCAGCTGCGGTGACGACTGCGTCACGCCATGCTGCTGTGACAGCGTCCCACGCAGTCCGGCGTGCTCGCCACCACCGCCCTCCATGTGATCAATCGCGTACGTGTCGCGGTCCACCTCGGCATCCTCTTCATAGTCGCGCAGTGCAAAGCGACTCGTGCCAGGCTTGTTGCCCATGCGCTTGATGCTCGACAGCAGTCCCGACAGCGCACCCCCGCCGCCGCCGCCGCTGATGCTGTTGTTGCCCACACCACCAGCAGCAGCGCCGCCGCCGTGGTGGCTGCGACCAAGCAACGACCCCGCCGCAACGCTGCGGTTGCTGACGACGGGCGCAAAGCTACCGCTCATGTGCGGCGACGCCCCCGCAGCCGCTGCCGACGCCGAGGACGGCGGTAAGGGCGGACTCGTCATAGTGCCTGGCCTCTGCAGTGCTGACGGTCGCCGTGAGGGCAGCCGTGAGGGCGCGCGCGAGGGCGGTCGCGAGGGCACCGCAAACACGCTCGGCTCGTGTCCTGCCATCGCTGCCGTCTTGTCCGTGTGCGGTGACGTTGTTGCTGCGGCTGCTGCGGCTGCTGCGGCGGCATTGTCCGCACTGCTTGCACGCTCCGCCGCGTGCAGCTCGGGCGGCGGCGGCGACGTCGACTGATGCTCGACGGCTATGGCCATCATGCCATGTGTAGCCGCAGGCGGTGCTGCTGCGGCTGCTGCGGCTGCCGTGTCATTGTTGTTGTTGCCGACGAAGGTGTGGTTGGGCAGCGCACTCGCCGACGGCGACAGCGGAGGCAGGTGGGGTGCGTCGTGGTGTGTAGCAGCGAGCATGTCAACGTTGCCTTGTGCAACACGATTGTGCAGCGCAAGCGACGAGTTGAGCAGACCGCCACTGCTGCCGGCGGCAATCGGTGCCACGACAGCGGCGGCAGCGGAAGCAGGTGTAGCAGGCGCAGCACCTCCTCCTCCGCCTGTTGCTGCCAGACCAGCAAACGTGGCATTGCTGACCGCCAGCGTGTGCGGCGCGTGTGCGTTGCTACTCGTTGCGGCGGCCACACCGGGTGCAGGCGTGCCAGGTGCTGCTGCTGCTGTTGTCGCTGCTGCTGCACTCGTCACATTGTTATTGTTGTTGCTGTTGTCATTGCTCTTTTGTGCATGGCTACTTGCAGCAGCAGCAGCAGCGGCGTCCGTCGCAATCGCGAGCGCCGTGTCGGCTGCCGCGCCCGCCGCCGCCACCGCACTCGTCGACTCGGTGGCGGCAGCAGTGGCAGCGCTTTGCTGTGCTGCACTACCGGCTGCTGCCGCCACACCACCACCACTACCCGCGGCAGCTGGACTGCCTGAAGAGGATGCAGCCGCAGCAGCAGCAGCAGCGGCGTCGGCGGCGAGCTGCTTGGCTCGATTCGGCCGTGCCGCCGTGAAGAGGTCACCGCCACCCATCACCGGGTCGACGCGCCGTGCCGCGTGCACGCCGGCGAGCAGCATGCTGTGGTTGCTCAGCCGCGTGCCTAGCATGGACGCATTGCCGAGGCCGCTACCGCCACCGCCGACAAAGGTCATATTCTGCTGCAACTGCTGTTGCTGCTGCTGTTGTGCCGCTGTCGCCACTTCTGGCGCCGTCGCGGCCGCGCCAGCCGCGGCGTGTGACGCCGTCATGCTTGGCAGCGCTGCCGAGGCCAGGGTGTGGTTGTTGTTGCTGCTGCCGAGGCCGTGCCGTGGTGGGTGCGGAGGCAGAAACGAGGCGTTGCTCAGCGTAGGCGCCGCCGGCGTGCGCGCGGCGCCAAGCGCGTGCGACGACGAGGGCGACAACGCCGCCGCCGCGCCGCTGGCGTTGGCGACGGGCTCGTTGGCCGACGTGGTCGCGTGGGCGGCGGCGGTGGCGAGGCTGCCATTGTGCACCGCGGCGCCACCGCGTGCCGCCGTCGCATTGGCGGCATAGTCGGGCGCCTCGAGCACAAAACTCGCATTGTTCAGTGCACTCTGGCTGATGCCAGCAACGGTGCCGAGCAGCGTGCCCGTCTCAATGTAGCTGCGCAGTGCTTGCTGCTCTTCGGGGCGCAGTCGGTAGCCGAGGAAGGCGCCCTGGCGCGTCTTGCGCTGTGCGCGTAGTGTGCCTGCGCCACCGTCAAACGACGCATTGTGCATCGTCGTCGCAGCATTGTTGTTGTTGTTGTTGTCTGCTGCTGCTGCTCCTGTTGTGGTGACGGCAGCGGCGTTTGTGCGTCGCATGCTGCCATTGTCAACGACAACGCCCGTTGCCGTGACACGATCATTGTTGTTGTTGTTGCTCGTCGCAGGTGAGGCGTGTGGCACAGACGCAGCCGACGATGACAAGGACGCAGCAGCCGCAGCCGCGCCCGCACTGCGCGCCTTCTCCCACCAGTTGTGCATGACATCACTACCGCTCGCGTCCTTGTTGTAGCCGTCACCGACGTCACCGCCACCGCCAGGCACCGCATCCGACACGCTGCCGTCCACCTCACGCTGTATCGTCTCGAGGTAGACGCGAAAGATGCGACGACGACAGTGCAGCATGCCCTCGTGTATCGTCGTCAGATGCGCCGTTGGCACAATCGTTGCCTTCGACAAGCTCCACAGGTAAATCTCCACCGCCGCGAAGAGCAGGTTGCTCAGCTCCGTCATGTATGGACTGATGCGGTGCAGCACGACCCAGTGCACGGACAAGTTGGTGCGATCGGCACCGCTGCCAATCTTGCTCGACATGAAGGTGCGGTACGCACTGCGCATCATCATCAGCGTCGCGAGCAGCTTCTGCTGCGAGGCAATCAGCATCCGCCACGACATCTCGGGAAACTCCGCCGAGTCCATCGTCGGCTCGACGAGGGCGCCTGGCAGGTTCGTCACCTGCACGACGATGCGCTTGTTCATCTCCGCAATGAGCTCGCCAGCGTCGCGGTCGACCTCGCTCGCGTCCTCGGGCATGTCGAGGTTGCGCAGGAGGCGGTACGTCGTCTCGCGAAACATGCGCAGCGAAATGTCGAGCCCCATCTTCACCTTCGTGTTGCCCCGCATCGGCCACACAAGCGACGAGACGATGAAGTAGATGAGGATGGCGAAGCAGTTTTGCTGTATGCGCACGAGGGCGGCGCCCTGGTCGCGGTATTGCGTGACAATGCTAATGACACTGTTGCAAATGGCATTGCCGAGCGCGTAGTACCCCGGCGCGGCTTGCACATAGGCGCCAACGAAGCTGATGAGGGCGACGAAGATGTAGAGCACCCAGCGGCGGCCATTGGCAATCTGCACACTCAGGAAGCCCGTCAGGCTGCCGAGGACGGTGCCCAGCAGCCGGTTCGACGCGTACTGGAAGCTCATGCCGCCGGTGCGGTTGTAGACGAGTGCGATGATGTCGACACCGGCGACCGGGCTCGCATTGTTGCCGAGCGCGTACACCTGAAAGATCGCCGCAATGACAATGCACAGCGCCAGCTTGATCGCCTCCTTCAGGCGCCGCGTGATGGTGCGCCGGCGCCACACCGCGTTGCGCAGCGTGATGCACGCGACGACGAGGCTGTTGATGTCGCGCAAAGGGAAGGTCAAAAAGTAGACAAAGTTGTTCGGCGGCACCTCGGCTTCGTGAAAGGCGGCAATCGACTCGCACAGCTCCTCAATGCAGAAGAAGAAGAACCCGAGGAGGATGTCCGAGTGGTCGGCGTGGTAGTCGGGGTTGTTCAAGATGAGCTCCTCACGCGCCGCCGCGAGGGCGTCTTGGTAGCGCGCCACCGCGCGACCAAAATCGTCCATGTCCTGCACCGTCACAAGGCTTGTCAGGTCGGTGATGCGCAAGATGGTGGCGTCCATGACGGCGCCAATGCGCAGCACCTCGCCCGACAGCCGCTCACCAAACGCATTGCACAGCGGCGTGTCGGCGAGCGCCGGGTCGTCGGCGATCTGCTCGACCACCTGCGTCATTGACTCGAGGACAATCGAAATGTGGCGCAGAAAGGCGAGGCGGGTGCGCATTTGCGCCGTGTAGACGCCCGTGTGCGGCTCGTAGCCCATCTCCGACATGCCCGTCGCGATGCGCGCGAGGCATGGCGTGATCGTCGCGCGCAGCTGACGCAGTCGCGTGACGTGCAGCTGTCGCTCGAGGCGGTTGCTGACCCAGAAGCCGGCACACGCGCCACGCACCGACAGGCTGACGGCGTCGCCGAGGACGCCGAGGTAGTGGTGGGCAATGTCGCTCGCCCAGCGAATGTAGGGCACGACAAACGACACCATGCCAAAGGCGAGGGCGAGCAGCAGCGTGACAAAGTAATCCACAACGAAGCGGTACGTCGTCTTCTCGCGACTGTAAATGTACTGCATGATGAGCAAGACGAGCGTGTATGTGCTGATGCGTCGTGCCTGCTCGACGGCAAACGAGGTCACAAACACCGCGAGGAAGAGCAGCAGCAGCACGAGCCACGTCGCGCGCGGGTTCCAGGCAATGATGATGCACAGCAGCACCAGACTCCACGAGAAGCCCTTCAGCACAATGTACAGCTCACGCAATCCGCCACCGAGGGTCGGCATGTTAATCCAGAACGCCAACGCCACCGCCGAGGAGCGGAGTGGAAAGATGCCGCCGGTGCGGGGCTCGAGGCAGAGGATGAGCATCGGCACAATGCACAGCAGCGACCCGCGCACCGCCCAGTCAATCTTCTCCCAGAAGCGCGGTGAGGCAAAGAGGCGGAAGGGCTGCGCGAGCAGTCCGTCTTGCGCGGGCAGGTAGATGCGCCGGTCCCACGCAAAGGCGTGCAGGGCGTTGAGGTTGCGCGTGCGAAAGGTGCGGCCGCGTACACGCATTGCCGATGGTGGCGGTGGCTGTGGCTGCTCGTCGTCTGGTGGTGGCGGCGGCTGCCCTTGTCCTCCACCTCCTCCTGCATCGTCGCCGTTGCCTCCTGCGGGTGGCTGCTTGTCGTCAACGGCAGCGAGCGTTGTCGTCGTGGTTGTGGTTGTGCTGCGACTGCTGCCACTCGGCGTTAGCACCGCCGCCGCCGCCGTCGGTGCCATGGTGTTGTTGCGCGTCGTGTGCACCGCCGTCGTCGCCTCCGAGGCGACGAGGCGTGGTGGCGCGCCTGCGGCACCCGCAGCAGTGCCAGCAGTAGTAGCTGGACCGCCCGACTGCGCGCTGGCAAAGAGCATGGGTGGCGGCGTGTTGTTGTTGTTGTTGTGTGTCAGCCAGTTGCGCAGTATGTGGCTCTCGTGGTTCCATATATTCAGCGGATTCGACCGCGTCACGGTGCGGTGCTTGCCGGCAAAGATCGAGTCGTTGCTGACGAGCTGCAGTGGTGGCTGCGGCTGCTGCTGCTGTCCTGCAGCTGCCGTGACGGCGCGTGGCGCTGTCGTCGCGGTGCGGTTGCTCGTCGCGGCGAGCGTGCTTGCTTGCGTCACACTCGTCGGTCGCGTCAGGCCACGATGCAGCAGCTCCGTCTGCGCCCACCACGGCAGCGTGCTCTGCTGCTGCTGTGCTGGCGATGGTGGTGCGAGTG
The DNA here is from genome assembly GCA_023091115.2 of Trypanosomatidae sp. Fi-14. NCBI lineage: Eukaryota > Euglenozoa > Kinetoplastea > Trypanosomatida > Trypanosomatidae > Trypanosomatidae sp. Fi-14. The sequence goes on along the minus strand of JAKVQF020000956.1, from coordinate 76,735 downwards.
CTGTACTCGCCGCGCTGCCAGGCGCCGCCGTCGTTGCCCTCTCCGCGCCGTCACCGTTGCGACCGCGTCGTCGACTGCTGCGTCGACTGCTGTGGCTGCTGCCACCACCACCGCTGCGCACCGACGCCGCCGCCGCCGCGTGCTGTGACGCCTGCGACGGCGACGGTGAGCGGGCGTGCTCGGTGGCAAACAACAGCGGCGGTGACGCTGCCGCAGCTGCGCTGCCGGGTGGCTCGGCGACGTGCAGCTGGCCTTGCTCCCACGCACGCAGATTCTGCCGTGTCAATGGCGTGTAGGCCATGGTGGCGGCAGAGCGTGCGGTGCGTGAGCTATACGGTGTCATGGTGTGGGTGTACGCCGCCTGCTGTTGCTGTTGTTGTTCGTAGTGTAGCCGTGCACGCGGTGCGTCACCTGCCCACGACGCCGCAGCTGCCACACCACCGCGACGTGCATTGTTGCTGCTGTTGTTGTTGTAAGCAGTAGCGGCAGCAGCCGTGTGCGCAGCAGATGACGGTCGTCGCGCGTACGGCTGTGCAGACAAGGACTGCAGTGGTGGTGGTGGTGTCGTCGCGCGGCTTTGTCTACTGGCGTTGCTGCTGTGACGACTGCTCGCCGTACTGTAGCGTCGACGCTGCTGCTGTGGTGTGTGCTGCTGCCGCTGTGCGGCCCACCGCCCGCCTGTCGTCCGCGTCGCGACCGCCTCCTCGGAGCTGATGAGTACGGGGGCGGGTGTCGCACGCAGCACACGCCGGCCATGGCCCGACACCGTCACCGCGGCGCGACTGCTGCGACCGCCAACGCTGCGTGCGGGCGGGCTATTGGTGTGCGACGGCGGCGGCGGTGGTGATGTGTGTTGTTGTTGCATGTGTTGCTGATGTGGCGGTGGTGGTAGCTGCCGCATCGACTCATAGCTGCGACTGACGGTGCCACTCCACACACTCGTCGGTGACGCGGCCGTGACCTCGTTGTTGTCACGGCCGTCCAACGCTGCTGTGCCTCGTGGCTGAGGCTGCTGTCGTCGCTGTTGTTGCGCCATCGTTGGCCACGCGCTGTCATGTGCCACAAGCTGTGGCAGTGCCTGCTGCTGCTGCTGCTGCTGCGACAGCGGTGGTGCAGTGCTGCTGCGCAGCCATGCCGGTGGCGGTGGCGTTGTTGACATGTGCACACGTCCGCCTGTGCTTGTCGGTGTTTGCTAAATATGTCTGTGTGTGTGTGGCGTGCACGCGTGTGGGCCGTACACGTCCTTGTTCTCGTCCTTCGCTGTAACGAATTGTGTATACGCGTACTGCACGCGGTGCAGTACACGGTGTGTATGTATACAACAACAAGCGAACACACACAAACACACACAGAGAGAGTGTGTGTGCGTGTGCGTATGTATATGTGTATGTGTGACTACGTACTACAATATAGACTTATATATAAGTTATGAGTTGTGTGTGTGTGTATACAAATGTACATACATGCGCGCCACCGTGTGTGACCGTGTCAATGCGTGGCAACGTCGCGCGCACACACACACTACCTGTCGTACTATGTGTGCGTGTTAGTAATGCTACGTAAGCTCCTATACTAGCGTGTTTGTGTGTGTGTGCACGAGAGAAAGGGAGAAGGAGAGAGGAGACAGCGAGCTGTACGTATGTATATGTATATGTATGTGTGTGTCAGCTCGCGTCACGCGCCTACAAGCCAAGCAGCGACACACAAACAAGAAAAGTGCAAGCAGTGCTGTCACACAAACACATACACACAGGCGCGTAGCAGGTGACACATACACACAGACACGCGCAAGCGTGCTACTTGACGTACATACACGCGCCGTACGCGCAGACACAACACGCAGACACGCACACGACCTTACGCTCGTGCTTGCAGTGGCCATGCCACGCACACACGCACACATGCACACGCCACATGTATGTATACACACTACACATTATAGTCACAACACACAGCACATGCACACGCACATGCACACATACATATACTGCGCACGCCCTGCAACCGCCGTCACGCACAGCGTTTGGTGTACAACATCGATCGTAGTATGCTCGATGACTGCGCGTGCACAGGTGCTTACGTCGTGCTTGCACACAACTCAAAACACACACACACACTATCCGTTTTGTTCTACTCCCTCCTACTTGTTACGCTTCACGCACGACGAACACGCACACACACGTGTATATCTTTGCTTGTACAACGACGACACGATGCAGCCTACTGTCGCGACGGAAACAAATACAATCACATACACATACAAATGCATACACGCACACAGACAGACACACGCATGCATGCGTGCACACCGTGTGCATTTGTGTATATGCAAGGCAAAGAGCGAGCTAGCGTGTAGAGGGGAGTGAGGAGCTGGTGAAGGGAGAGGATGTGATGGGTATGTGTGTGTGTGTACTGACAGACACGCACACGCGAGACAATATACATGAGCACACATACACACACATGTTACGAGTGTGTGTGTGTGTGCATGCGTACCCGTCACAGCCACGCAAAACGTGCGAATGCAAAACACATATACATGCACACACATGCACATGCATACACACAGAGAGTTACGTGTGTGTATGTGTATGTATGTGTGCTCTTACAACGTCTTCTCAATCTCATTCTGGTGCTGCATTTCTAGAAGTGCATTCTGCAGCTCATTGATGTACACAACCAGGGCGCGTGTGCCAAACAAAAACGCCTCGAGGCTGTGTATGTCGCTGTTCGTCAGCACAAACTCACCGCTCTCGGGGTCAAAGAAGCTGAGGTTGCGCAGGACCTCGTCACACTCGTTCGGGTCGTCGCCGTCACCACCCATGCAACTCGCACCGCGTGACGAGTACAACAGCGGCACGTGACTGTTGAACGACATGCGCCGCGACGTCGACGACAACGCCGCGCCCGCGTTGCTGCCGCCACCGCCCGGCTGCTTGCTCACCTCGTCGCCTTGCTTCTGCAGTGGCGCCTTCTTGCTCGTCGCAGGCTGCTGCTGCTGCTGCTGCTGTCCTGCCGGTTCGTCGTCGTCCATGGAGACGTACAGCGGTGTCGTGTGGTCACCCGACGTGGGCTGCTTCTTGTCCGTCGTGTCCGACGCAGTCGCCGTCACGTTGCCACTGTTGTTAGCGTTGTTGTTGTTGTCGTGACGCGCCACCATCACCGCGACCGCATCGTCTGCTGCCGCGCTGCCACCGTCGAGCATGTTGCCCGCTGCAGCGCCTGCCGTGCGACCGCGCGCGCCCGCTGGGCCGCCGTCGTCCTTGTCGTCACCCTGCGCAGCTGTCGTGGCTGTGGCGGCTGCCTGGTTGCGTGTCCGCTCCGCCGCCGCGGCAGCAGACAAGATGGTGTGCGCCCGACTCGACAGCGTAGGCGCCGAGTTTGCCAGCATTGGGGCGGGCGGTGCGACTGGATGCGCAGAGGTGACGGTCGTCAGCGCCGCCATCGGCGGGTCAGCCTCGTCCTCGTCGTCGTGGTCGGCGTCCTGGTGACGCTGCTCTGCTGCAGCGTTGTTGTTGTTGTTTCCGCTACCGCCACGTGTGGCACCCTCGCCGGCACGTCGCGGAGCAGGCGCCGTCGCGTTGCCGCCGTCACCGTCATTGTCGTCACTGGCATGGTTGCGTGCACGCGGCGGCTGCCGTGTCGCGTGCTCGTCGTCGGCGTCGCCACCTCCTCCTGCTGCGCCGCCACCACCGTCACCGTCCTCGCTCGCGGCACGATGACGATGCAGCAGCGAGCCAAGAAACGAGTTGTTGCGCAGAAAAGACGTGTTGCGCACAAAGGAGCTGTTACGCAGCGCCTCAATGGCGGCATCGTCGAGGCCCAGTGTGTTGTTGTTGTCCGCACCACCGAGTGTGTTGCGGCGGCGCATGTTGTTCACTCGCGCAAGCAGCGCCGCGGTGGCGTTGTTCGCGTTGCCGCCGCTGCTGTTGTTGTTGTTCGCCGCCACGGCGGTGGCAAACTTGTCCGCGTTGATGCGGTGCTTCTTGCGCAGCTCTGCGGCCATGTCGTCGTCGACGCCCGCGAGGGCGTACATGCGCGTGTCATTGTTGTTGTTGTTGCCGCCACTGCTGCTGTTGTTGTCTGTGCCGTTGCCTCCCGCAACAGCCGCCGCTGCGGCGGCTGCCGCAATGTTGCTGCTGCCAGTGTTGTTGTTCAGCACACTCCCCGCCTGCTGCGCAAACGAGCCACGAAACGTGCTGTTGCTGACGCGATTGACAATGAAGTTGCGCAGCGCGTCCTTCTCGGCGTCTGTGAGGTTGTAGGACATGTAGCCCTTCTTCTTGCCAGCTGCCGCCGCGCCAGCGGCTGCACCCGTCACTGCCGTCCTGTTGGCCACACTCGCACCATGGTTGTTGTTGCTACCGCTGCTGCTGCTGTCGTCGTCGTCCTGCCCGTCAGCACTACCACCGCCCTTGTTCTTCGCCTTCTTGCTCGTGTTGTTGTTGTTGCGGTCGCCGTGCGACTGTGCAAGAGCGGCTGCCGCGTTGCTCGCCATGCCACCACCACCAACATTGTTGTTGTCCTCGTCGTCTGGTGCGCTGCTGCCGCTGTAGCTTGCCAACGCATCGCCATCGTCGTCGCCGCCGTCGCTGCTGCGTCGTCGTCGTCCACCGCCACCGCCACCGCGACGTGCACCCCGTGACAGCCCACCACCAGCGAGCTCATCGGCGTCGTCGCAGTCGTCCTCGCCGGCGACGGTGCGGTGAATCGTCTGTATGTACGTCTCGAGTATGGACGCGTGGGCCTGCATCATGCCACTGCGCAGCCGTGTCAGGTGCCCCGTCGGCACGACCGTGACCTTGCTCAACGAGAGCAGGTACAGGTCAACAGCGGCGTAGACAAGGTCTGCCAGGTCTCGTGCGTAGGGCGCAATGCGATGCAGCACCACCCAGTGCACCGACAGCTGCTGCCCAGGTGGCATCTCGCCATCCTCGCCGCCATTCTGCTGTTGCAGCTGCAGCAAGCCCGTGCTTGACGACATGAACGTGCGGTACGCGTAGCACATCATCGACAGCGTCAGGTGCAGCTTCTTCTGCGCCGCAATCAGCCCCTTCCACGCGTCTTCGGGAAACGTCGCCGAGGACATTGTCGGCTCCTCCATCGCGCCCGGAATGAACTTGATCTGCTGCGCAATCTTCTTCTGCATCTCCTTCAGCAGCGCCGTCGTGTCCGCCGCCACCTCCATCGGCTCCTCGGGCATGTCGAGGTTGCGCAGCAGCCGCGCCGTCGACTCGCGCAAGCAGCGCAGCGACACATCGAGGCCCATCTTCACCTTCGTGTGCCCCCGCATCGGCCACACGAGCGAGACAATGACAAAGTAGAGCAAGATGGCGAAGCAGTTCTGCTGTATGCGCACCATCGCGGCCGTCTGGTCGCGGTACTGCGTCATGATGCTGATCGTGCTGCAGACAATGGCGTTGCCAAGCGCGTAGAAGCCCGGCGCGGCTTGCACATAGGCGCCAACGAAGCTGATGAGGGCAATGAACAGATACAGCACATACAGCCGGCCATTGGCGATTTGCACCGACATGAGCGCACTGAGGCTGCCGAGGACGGTGCCCTGCAGCCGATTCGACGCATAGTGAAAGCTCTCCGACCCGGTCGGGTTGTACACGAGCGCGATGATGGCCGCCCCCGCCATCGGGCTCGCCGCGTCGTTGCCGAGCGCGTACACCTGAAAGATCGTCGGCACCGTCATGCACAGCGCCAGCTTGATCGCCTCCTTCAGGCGCCGCGTGATGGTGCGCCGGCGCACCACCGCATAGTACAGCACCTCAAAAGCGCTCAGCGAGCTCTTGATGTCGCGCCACACGTACGTGACAAAGTACACAACACAGTTGTACGGCGTGCCGTCGGGGTCAAAGTCGCTGATGGTCTGACACAGCTCGTCGACGCTGAACATGAAGAAGCCGAGGAAGACGTCCGACTCGTCGGTTTCGTAGTTCTCGTTGGTCAAGATGACCTCCTCGCGCACCCGCGCGAGGGCCTCCTGAAACCGCTCGCGTGCCTCGCGAAAGAAGGCCAGCTCGCGGCGTGAGATGGGGCGGTGAAAGTCGACAATCTTCAGTATCATGCTGTCCATCGCACTCGACAGCACGAGCAGGTCGTCGCTGATGCGCTGGCCAAACATGGTGCACATGGGCGTCTCGACACGCTCCGGCTCGGCCGCGATGAGCTCAATGACAGTGATCATGCTGCCCATGATGGCGTGAATGTCTTTGCAAAACTCGAAGCGCGTGCGTAGACGCGTGACGTAGGTGCCCGTGTGCGGCTCATAGCCCGTCTCCGACAGCGCCACCGCCGCCTTCGCCATGCACGTCTCGGCCGTCACACGCAGCTGTCGCAGTCGCACCACGTTGAGCTCGCGCTCGAGCGGGTTGCGTGTCCAGAAGCTCGAGCACGTGCCTTGCACCGTGATGCTCAGGGCGGTGCCCATGGCACCTATGTAGTGCCGTGCCATGTCACTCGACCAGTGAATAAACGGAAAGACAAACCCAACCATGGCAAAGGCGAGCGAGATGAGCACCGAGATGAAGTATTGTATGGCGTAGCCGTACGACGTCGTGCTCGGGCTCGACACGTACTGCATCGTAGTCGCGGCAATCACATACGCGCACGTCTTTTTCGAGTCTTGCGCAATGAACGAGGCCACCAGCGTGAGGACAAAGAGCAGCAGCAAACTGAGCCACACCGGGCCAGGCCGTATCGCCAGCACCACGCACAGCAGCAACAGGCCAAAGCCAAAGCCCTTGAGCGCGATGAAGAGCTCGCGCATGCCACTGCCAAACGTCGGCATGGTAATCCAAAACGCGTTGAACGCGAGCATCGACGCCATGGGAAAGTGCGGCTGCGTCGTCGGGTCGAGTGACAAGATCATCGTCGGCAGCACCGTCAGCCACGCCCCACGCACCGTCCAGTCCAGCTTCTCCCAGAAGCGTGGCGAGCGCAGGAGGGCGAAGAAGCGTGTGCCAAAGCCCGACATGGGCAGCTGGCGGCGCTGGTCCCACGGGATGGCGTGCACCGCGTCCACGTTGCGTGCGCGAAAGTTGCGCTCGTCGCGCTCGTCATCGTCGCTGTGCCGCGTCACCATCACCTCGCGCACCTTTGTCTTCTCCTCCTTGCCGCCTCCCTTGCCTTTGCCACCACCACCACCACCACCCGACGAGCGCTTGTGTTGACTGCTTGTGCTATTGTTATTGTTGTTGTTGACAGACGCATTCGCGCCATTGTATGGCGGTGGTGGTGGTCGCGGCGTCATGCCAGCACTACCACCACCAACCACTCCGCCAGCCGCCACCGTTGGCACACCCGCCGTTGTGCTGCTCCCTGCTGCGCCACCGCCCGCCACCCCCGCCACCATCGTCGCGCTCGTGTTGGCGTTGACGCTGTAGCCGCCCAGCGCATGCATTCCCATCGCTGCCGACGCCGTGGTGCTCGCCTCGGTGGCTGTCAGAGGCACCTGTGCAGCATGACGCAGCCACGACGGCGCCGTCGCGGACGATGGCATGCCTGCTGCTGCTGCGCCACTACTACTACTGCCAATGTTGTTGACGCCACCGCCCCTGCTGTTGTTGCCGCTGCTGCTGCTGTGTGTATGCACCACGGCCGTGCCCTCGGTAGCGAACAGCATTGGCAGTGCCGCGCCAACGGCGGCGCCGACGCGCTGCAGTCCGTTGCGCACACGCGCATCCAGCGCGCCCGCGGCGACATTGTTGCTGCTCGCACTCGCCGCCAGTCCACCACCCATGGCTGCTGCGCTTGCGCCCATCGTCATCTGCTGCTGATGTTGCGCCGCCACGGCTGCTGCGGTGGTGGGGGTGTGGTGCGACTCGCAGGCCACGAGCAGCGGCATGTTTGTTGGCGACACCGACGATGTGATGCGATTGGCACGCACATGACGACGTCGCTGCTGTGTCGACTGCGACGACGCCGCATAGTGTGGTGCGCCACCATGCACATTCGTGTACAGCACCTCCTCGTGTGCTAGCAACGGCGCATGTCCTGCTCCTGCTGCTACAGAGGCTGCGACGTGTGGCTGGTGGTGTTGGTAGAAGGTGCTGCCGCTGCCAATGCCCGTCACGCTGCCTGCTGCAGCTGCGGCAGCGGTGCCAGTCGTTGTTGGCAGGCTTGCTGTACTCGTGCTGATGTTGCCCTGCTGCCACGCACGAATATTGTTGCCGCTCGCACTACCACCACCACCACCACCTGCGCCAGCCGCGGTAGCCGCAGCCGCCCACTGCGGCGTCGTCGACGACGGCACCGCGTAGGCGCCGCCGCTGTTGCTGCGCGCATGCTTGTTGACAGCCGCCGAGGCAACCGCCGCGTTCATCTCCTCGAGTGCGCGCAGGTGACTCGCCGTCAGTGTGCCGCTTTGCTGCTGCATCTGCTGCAGGCGACGTGCCTGCTGCTGTGCGGCACTCGTCAAGCTCGCGTCGGGCGGCAGCACGGAGGTGTACACATTGGCGTTGTTGTACTGCTCCTCGCGCTTCGCGCGCTCGACCGCACTGAGCCACTGCGGCGGACGAGTGCCGCCACCAGCAGCACTGCCACTCATGCTGCCACCAGCAGCAGCAGCTCCTCCTTGCATGCGCACCGCCGCAGCCGTCAGCGGCGACTGTGGCGACACAGCGGCCACACCATGACTGTTGCCGCCGCTACCACCGCTGCCACTCGCATTGTACACACCACCACCACCACCAGCGTAACGCATCATGCTCGACGTGCTGCTGCTGCTGCCACCCGCCAGGGCCGCGAAGCCGCCAGCCACACCACCAGCGCCCAGTGCAGGTGAGCGTGGCGACATACCCGACGCCACCGCCCCACCACCACCCCGCGCACCCCCCACCGAGGCGCTGTACGCGTGCGGTGACACGACACGACGTGCGCCAACGCCACCCCCAAAGGCAGCACCATGTGTCGGTGATGTGGTGCTGCGCGCCTGCTGCTGTTGCTGCTGCTGCTGTGTAGTGTTGACGTTGCGCAGTGCATTGTCAAAGTATGTCTGCATCTCCGTCTCACTGCGACTGCGCGCCATACGCGGCCGCTGCTGCTGTGGCGACGATGACGATGACGACGATGACAGTAGTATTGGTGGTGCTGCTGTCGTCGTCGTCGTCGTGTGCGCAGCGACGGCGCCGAGTGCGGACGGATTGACATGACGTGTTGCCGCCGTCGCGACATGATGGCTGTTGCTGTATGCGGTTTGCTGACTGGTCCGCGTCGACTCGACCGCCATCAGCACAACTGGTGGTGGCGGCACAGCAGCGGCAGCTGCCGCCGTAGCGCGATGACCCGTACCACCACCACCACCGGCAGCAGCAGCAGCAACAGCCCTACTGCTGCTGTTGTTGCTGCTGTCCACCGTCACATCGCTCGTGAGAAAACGCCGCGCCGCCGCGGCGCGCTGTGTTGCATCGCCAAACGGCTGCGTTGTTGCGAGCAGCGGCACCGATGTGCCCCCTACCGCGGGCAACTGCTGTGGCAGCAGCACCGAGGAGCGCTCTGTGGTGTCATCGCCCGTGGCGGGTGGCGGTGGTGACGACGTGGATGCCGGGAACGGCAGCTCGGCGACCGGCACGCTGCTCATCAGATTGTTGTTGTTGTTGTCACCGCCGCCGCTGTTGCTCGCCAGTCGACTGGCGTAGCCCATCGAGCCGACGGGAGTGCGAAACGATGGCGCGCTAATGTCGTCAACGCGCGGTGACGCACTCGGCGTCGATAGCAACGACGCCGTCACGTCGCCGCTGCTGCCAACAGCACCAGCAGCGTTGTTGTTGTTGTTGTGCATTGCTGCACTTGCCATGGACACGTCCGCGTCCGCCGCGGCCGCCGCGCTGACCGTCTGCGACAGTGGCGATGCAGGCGAGTACATGACAGCGCCACCGTAGCTGCAAATATGTGCGCTTGTATATATATACAGGACAAGTTGCTAATGTATATATACTTGTGTGTGTGTGGGTGTGGGTGTGCACGCACACGTGCACCTGCGCGCGTCTGCTTTGCTTACACAACCGCACCTATGCCTTGCTGCACGACTACATACATACGTACACAAGCAAACGAGCAGAACGCAGCGTGCAGACGAGACAGACAACTCTACACACACACACACACAAACTGTATCTCACTCGCACACACGCACACACACACGCACATTGCCGCCCGCTCTCTCTCTCACCCTCTGTCTCTTCCCATCTAGTCGACATGCGGCAAGGCAGCGAGGGCGGCGTGGCGGTTGCCAGCCGTCCAGCGATAGACAAAATACAGATTGACCTGCGCGGCATGTCGCAGTGCCGCCGTGCACTCCTCGGGCACGCGCAGCACACGACACATGTGCTCGTACAGCGGGATGCACAGGTAGTGCAGCCGCAGATACTGCAACGCGCGGGCCGTGTTGTACAGCGCCTCACCGGTGCGCCGTACATCGCTTGCGACGAGCAGGCGCTGATAGCGCGTCAGGTAGTACAGCCCCGCCGACACGCACGCCTCGCGTGGTGCGATGCGCTTCTGATGGCTGCACAGCAGGTAGCTGACGCCGACGAGGAGGTGGAGCAGCACGTCGTGTGGGCGGTGTTGCAGGGCCAGCAGGTACAGATTGAGCGCGCGTGTGTACGAGCGCGTCATGTAGTAGCGATTGGCGAGCAACACCAGCAGCGGCACGTCGCACTGGCCATCGAGAAAGAGACGGTAGACAATCGCGCTGCGGTCATCACAGCGGCCGAGCACGCAGTGCAGCAGCTCGAGCACCGCCACACGCTCCGGCGCCGTCGCATCCTCCTGCAGCAGCCGCACCCCCACACGATAGGCGTCCTCGCTCTCGCGCGCGGCGAGGGCGGCGCGCAGCAGCGCCACGCGCAGCGGCCGCTCGAGCAGACTGCCCATCTGACGAAACAGCCGCCGCTGCGCAAAGCGGACGAGCATGAGGCCGGCGAACTCTTTTGCCTCCGTGAAGCGGCCAACGGCGCTGTAGCACTCGACAACGGTGACGGCGAGCTGCAGGAGGGCGTGACGGCCGAGCGTGCGCAGCACATCGCGCGCGGTCGCGCGGTCGGTCACGTGGTCGACGACGCCGACGGCTGCCGTGTCATGCGCGCTGCCGCCTCCTGCAGCAGCAGCAGCTGCAGCATTCACAATGTTGCTGCTGTTGTTGTTGTCTAGTGGGTTGCTGCTCGATGCGTGCAGGAAGAGCTGCGCCATGAGCGGATCGGCAAACTGCGCACTCACCTCCTCAAGCGAGGGCAACGCAAAGCTGTCACACTCGTCTGTTGTGCTGTTGCAATGGCTGCTGTCTGTGCCGTTGTCGTTGTCGTCGTTGTTGCTACCATCGCCGCGTGTTGTTGTTGTTGCGTAGCAGCGCTCCAGCTCGGCAAGGTCGCGCTCACGCGCGTCATCGTCGCTGCCCACCGCATCATCGTCGTCGTCGTCGTCCTTCTTGTCCGTCGTCTCGGTGCGACGTCGTGTGCGTGCGCGATGACTGCGCGACGCGGCGGCTGTCGACGGTGACGATGACAACGCCGCCGTGCGCGTGCGCTTGCTGCGCGTCGCCGTTGTCTGTTGCTGCTGCTGCTGCTCATTGCTACCACCATCGCCTTGTGTGACTGCCGTGCCGCCGCCGTCTTCGTCCTGCTGTTGCTGCTGTTCCTCCTCTGCACCGTCTGCGTCCGCGTCGTCGTGTGCGTCACTGCGCCAAAAGGCAGCGGCAGGCATCTGTGTGACGGCAGCCACACGACGCTGCTGCAGCCGTGTCGCTGCGCCTTCCTCGTCGTCGTCGCCCTTTGCCTTGTCTGTCGTCGCCATCGCCGCGGCGCTGCTGACGCGCACGCGCTGTGTGCGTCGGCGATGAAAGCGAAAGATGGCGCTGCCGTCACGATCGGCCGCCGCCGCCGCATCGTCTTCGTTGTCATTGTCATTGTCATTGTCGTCGCTCGCGTGCTTGCTGTTGTGTGTGTGGCCGTCACGACGCGTCTTACCGGCGGCAACCGACGCCGCCGCCGAGGCGCCGTACACCGTCGTCGTCAGCGCACTGCGACCGCGATGGGCGAGCAGCTGCTGCGTGACGACACTGCTGCCAGCGCGTATCGACGCGGCAAGCGACGCCGAGAGCGAGGGTGCTGCACCACTGCGTGCCATGGCTGCCGCCATCATGGTGTTGCTGTTGCTGCTCGTGTTGTTGCCTGCTTGTGACAAGAGCGTCTGCGGCGTCACAATCGCCGAGCTCGCGCGCGACAACGTCGGCTGCTGCAGCAGTGCCGCCGCACCACCGCTGCTGCCTCGTCCACGTGATGACCCCGGCGCCACCGACTGCGCATCGCCGTCATCGGCGCTCGACAAGATGAGCTCGAACAGCGTCACACCCAGCGCAATGGCTTCAATGTAGCGATGCGTACGCCGCAGCAGCAGCACGAGTGCGTGTCCGAGGATGATGCGCTGCAGCGCGGGCTCACCGCCGTCACGCGGTGTGAGCGCCGCAATCGCGCCGTCGACGTCGCCGTCTTCGCGGTAGCGCAGCTGACTGAGCAGCAGACGCGCACGCAGGTGTGTGGGCTCGGCGTCGAGGGCGGCGTGCAAGGCGGCACGACACGCCTCGACGCGACTGCTCTCGTCCGCATTGCCGCTGTTGCCGCTGTTGTTGTTGTCGCCGTTGCGCTGTAGGCGGTGGAGGGCGTACAGGCACTCGGCTTGCCCGGTATACGCGGCAGCACGCACCGTCGCCAGTGCGTCACGTTCCGCGCGCAGCGCGATCAAGCGAGGCGTGCTGTGTGACGTCCATGCAGCCGTCATTGCGTCTGCTACTGCTGCTGCTGCTGCTGCTGCTGCCTTCTCTTCGTCCGCCAGCTCGTGTGCGAGGCGTTGTGCCTGAAAAGCGTGGTAGCGCGCCATCGTCGTGTACACCTCCAGTGCCTCACTGTACATGCCCACCTTCTGCAAGCTCACCGCCGCATCGAGCAGGACGTCGCCGCACTCGTCCATGGCACAGGTGTCGAGCAGGTGACGGAAGATGGCCGCGCAGTCGGCTTCGCAGTCGCCGCGGAACGCATAGGCGATGCCGAGGCGGACGAGCAGATCGGGCGGCAGCTGCATCAGCGGCAACTGCACACACGCCGCGGCGTGGTGCAGCAGCCGTATCGTCTCGTCAAACTTGCCCTGCTCGTTGAGCAGCTCGGCGTGTACGTTGACGAGTGTCAAGAAGCCGCGTCGGGCGGCGGGGGTGTGCAGTCGCAGCTCATCGCCGTACATGTTGCGAATGTGCAGCGAGGCTGCTGCTGTCGTTGTTGTTGCTGCTGCGCTTGTTGCCTGTGTCGTCGCACTGCCCTCGCCGACGTGTGATGCACTTGTGTACGTCGACCGCTGCTGCTGCTGTTGTTGCAGGCGCTGCTGCGTCGCGTCAATGTCAAAGTCGTCAATGTCGCCGTCGTCGTCGTCGCCGCGCGCGCCGCCGTCGTCAGACGCCGCTGTCTGCGCGTCGCCGTGCCGCAGTGAGGTGGTGACGTCGGCCTTCGTGTCTTGCTTGTCACGATCGTCCTCGTCCTTGTCGTCATTGTCCTTGTCGACGCCAAAGAAGCGCACACGCTTCGACACGCGTTTGCGCTTGACGACGCCCACCGCCGCTGTCGTGTCACTGCCGTCAGCTGCAGCCTTTGCTGTTGTGGCTGTTGCCGTGTCATCGACATTGCCGTTGGCGTCGTCGCGCTGTGTCGTCGCTGTCGTCGCTGTCGTTGCCATTGTCGTCTTGTCAGCATCAGTGTGATGATGACTGCCATTGCTGTTGCTGCTGCTGCTCTGCAGCGTCACGTGAAAGGCGTAGCGCAGACTGCTCTCAATGAGACGCTGCAGCGATGACCACTTGCCGAGCTGAAAGTACAGCGAAGAGAGCAGCGCAAACACCTCAAAATCGCGACAGCGGCTGCTCGTCCACAGTGGCACGAGCACATTCGCAGCGCGACGCACCTCGCCCAGGCCAATGAGCACGTCCGCGAGCTGCAGCTGCAGTGCGCGGTAGTGTGCGGCGTCGTGGCGCTCGAGCGCCGACAGTCGCTGCAGACACACCACCGCCTGGTAGTAGCGTTGCTGGGCGAGGCAGTCGTGCAACAGCTCACGCCACAGTGTCGTGCTGCGTGCGAGGAAGGCCTGCAGCAGGCGCCAGTCACTCGCGCGGTCATACTGCCCGCGCGACTCGGCCAGCACCGCAAGGAGGGCGAACAAGTGTGCCGTGGGGCGTATGCGTAGTGCGAGCACCACGGCACGCTCCGCTGCCGCGCTGTCACCGCGCAAGAAGGCGCTCTGTGCGGCCGTCACGTGACGCTCAAAGGCGTGTTGTAGTGCGGGTGTGGCAAAGCGACGTCGTGGCGGCAACGATGTGACATTGTCGTCCGTGTCGCGTGCAGATAGTGACATGTCTGTATGTGTGTGTGTGTGCTTGCGACAAGCCAGCAAGTGACACGAGACATGTCGTACATGCATACAAAAAGGCACAATGTGTGCGTGTCTGATGCAGGTGCTGACACACACACGTACACACACACACATCGGCATTACACACACACACACACATACACACACATACATTACATGTCACCTTACGAGTGCGCTGGCCCAGATTGCGCATGCACAAACACATTCACACACACACACACAATGACACCGTCACGCCGACGTCTCGGCATCGCCGGGCGTGGCGCTGTCACTACGCCTTCGCGTTCAGCTTCACAAAAAAGTGCAGCAAAATGACAGTGATGATGAATACCGCACACGCCGTCATAAACTGCATAGGCTGCACCGTGAAGCCTGTTGGCTCGAGGTCGTTGACAGCCGCACGCGGTGCCGTCGAGGCCGCGACTTTGCGCTGTACAACACGCATGCTTGCAAGGGCGTAGAGTATATGTCTGTGTGTGTGTGTGTGTATGTGTGTGTGTGTGTGTGTGTGTGTGTGTGTGTGTGTGTATGTGTATGTGTGTATATATATATAGACGTAGAGGCTAACACTGCGTGTGCGTGCAAACTAGCAGAAAACAGGCAACGTTACGCACAAAACACCTACACAGCATGGCATGTGCACGTCATGTTACACACCATGTGCATGTATGCATATGTGTCTATGTTGCGCACACGTCGCGTGCACTGGGCAGGTGTTGCATAGCACACAACGCCCTGTAGCGTGTGCGCTCCGCCGCCACACACGCGAGCTGCCGCTCCTTGTCAAGCAGCGCGCGCACCAGCTCGCGACAACGTCGCTGTACCGCGAGCAACACCGCTGTGTGATCATGCAATGTGGGCAGCGCAGCAGCAGCAGCATCGCTGTGTGCGTCATGGCTTGTGTCCTTGTAGTGGCTACTGCTACCGCGA
Source organism: Trypanosomatidae sp. Fi-14 (assembly GCA_023091115.2). Lineage (NCBI taxonomy): Eukaryota > Euglenozoa > Kinetoplastea > Trypanosomatida > Trypanosomatidae > Trypanosomatidae sp. Fi-14. The sequence goes on along the minus strand of JAKVQF020000956.1, from coordinate 61,390 downwards.
GTGCGTGCCGCGTTTGCCACCTCGCACGCACGCACGTCATCGTCATCGTCCGCGCACTCGACGCGCTTGTCCTCTTCGTGTTGTCGCAGTAGTTGTGCAAGCGGCAGTGACGATGGTGGCGGTGGTGGCGCCGCCGCACTCGCCGCGCACACGCGTCGTCCTGCATGCGCAACATCAGCACCCTTGTCTGCAGCCTCGCTGCTGTTGTCATTGTCGTCGTGCATTGTGTCGCACACAGCAACGTCAACGCCGACGCCATCGTCATTGTTGCCGCTCTTGTCGCCGTCGCCGCTGCCACAACGCCAATGACAGGACGCCGTCACGGCCGCGTCACACATCGACACACTGCTGCACTGCACACACGCGTCCGTTTGTGCAGCCACCACACACGTCGTCTGCACCGCACAGTGCACTTGTTGCGGTTGCACAAACGAAGAAGGCTGCGTTGCTGCGTGGGTGTGCTGCACGTCATGCAGCTGCTGTTGCAATGCGTGCACCTGCTGCTGCAAGACATGCACCTTGTCGTGCTCGGCCGTGTCGTCTGCGTCCTTGTCGACGCTGTTACGCAGTGCTGCTGTTGCTGCTGCTGTTGTTGTTGTCTGCGGCGGTGTTGCTGTCGTCACACTGCTGTTCAGTGCACGTTGCAGCAGCTGTCGCTGACGAAGTCGTCGTCGCTGCTGTGCTGCGTGTTGCTGCTGTAGTGACGCAACACAGTCGTGCAGCTCGAGCAGCGTCGCCTCCTGCGCCTGTAGTGCTGCGCGCTGTCGCCGCACTTCGCGCTGCATGCAAAGGAACGCCACAATCGATGCACGACTGTGTACACACGCCGCGTCCGCGCACACGGCACGCCGCCGCGCTGTCGTCGACGCTGGCGATGGCGAGGTGGTGCACATTGTCGCTGCGCGTCGCAGCAGCGGCGGTGTCGACAAGCTGCGTGTGGCAGCACAAGCAGGCACAGCCTCGTGAGCAGGCGGCGACACGACACGCACACCACGACGCACGCGCACTGTCTGCGGCTGTTGCTGTACACACGCCGTCTGTACACGCGCTGCTGCTGCTGTGGCGGCGGCGTTTTCGTCGTCGCCGTCGCTGCAAACGCGCTTGTACATGCTTGCCGGGTAGTAACTGGCCAGGCCAAAGGCGGAGCGATAGAGCATGTCACTGTACGGCGGTGGTGCCGACGACACGCTTACAGCACTCGCACGCATGTGTGTGTGCGTACGTATGTGTGTGTGTGCGTACGTGTGTGTGTGTATACACACTACTGCATGCACATATACGAGTGTGTATGTGCATGTGCAAACAGACAAAAAAGCACACAACAAACATGCACACATGCGCAACATGTTAAGCATGCCATCTCTCACACATACACACATGCACACACTATGTACACAACATAAGCAAGCAATGCAACACATAATGCAACCTTTTGTGACGCGCACGCACGCGCAGTCGTCTTTGTGTATATGTGTATATATGTATCTGTATCTGTACTGCACTTTTGTACTGCTGCACATCACTTACAGTAGTCATTGTGTCTTGTGTACTATGGTGTGTACATGTATGAGCCCATGTGCCTGTGCACGCACCACACCACCACCACCACCACTGCGAAGCCCGCTCACCTGTCTTTGCTCTCTGGCAGACGCAGCCACTTCATCTCTTGCTGCGGTGTGCGCACTTGTGTCTTGCGAAAGCGCGCCACCGGGCACTCCTCCTGCACGCGCTTGCCGAGCTGCTCAATCTGCAGCGGTGTCGCGTTAGGCGCGTCAACGAGCACATTGACGCCACCGTCGGGTGTCGTCTCGAAGCGCAAGTCGCGCAGTGTGATGCCTTGTTCGCGTGCGATGGTGTACGCGTGCGAGGTGCTGCACCACTCGAGCGCCTTGTCGAGCAAGCCGCCAAATGGCCCACCAATGCCACTGCCTCCGCCAAACCACGACGATGACGATGACGACGATGACGACGATGACCGACCGCCACCGCCACCCGAGAAGCCCTTGGCAAAGCCTGACGACAGGCTGCCCCAGAAGCACAGCGGCAGTGTGCGCTGTAGCATGACTGTATATGAGTAAAGACGACTGCAAACAAGACAGTATGCGCATATGCGTGCACGCAGTCACATACAAGTACAAACACAAACAAACAAACAAACATAACGCACGCATACACATGGCGACAAACAAAAGCGCAACATCGCATCTTGTCATGCGCACCTCATTGTGCACGCTGCTCTCTTTGACCCGTGCACACACACGCATACATTTGTCGCCATTGCGTTGGCTGGCCATCTACTGCACCGTTACACATGCACACGTGTAGTCGACCTGGTCGCAAACAAACTCGCAAACGAACTCGCAAACACAAAACACGAAGATACACACACGCGTATACATTGTCCTCCTTGTAGCCCATGCACGCACAGACGCACACATACACATCGCACACCCTTGCACTTGTCCCACAGATACACACTCGTGTGTATATGTAACAAACAACAAGACAACACACATCACATTGCACACACACACACACAAATGAACAAAGCGAGAGTGACACACGTCGTTGCCGTTACGCTGTACCATGACGCAAATGTATAGTAGGCGCACACACGCAGACAGACACGTGCACGTCATGCTGTGCGCTTCTTCTTTTGACACACCGTGTGCACACACACACACACATACACACACATATACACACACACACATGCACGTTACACTACAAGCGCGAGCGTGTGTTGAAGAGATTGATGAGGCCATTGGTCGACGCGTCGTGGTTGGTGACCGTCGCGCCAGCCTGCAGCTGCGGCAAGATCGACTTGGCGAGCACCTTGCCAAGCTCGACGCCCCACTGGTCATAGCTGTTGATGCCCCAGATGGCGCCCTGCGCGAGCACCTTGTGCTCGTACATGGCGATGATCGCACCGAGCGCACGCGGTGTGAGGGCGTTGACAAGGATGCTGTTGCTCGGCCGGCTGCCGGTGAAGGTCTTGTGCGGGATGAGCGCCTGCGCCTCGTCCATCTTTGCACCCGACTTGACCAGCTCGCTGCGCACCTCTTCGGCGCCCTTGCCGAGCATGAGCGCCTCTGTTTGCGCAAAGAAGTTGCTCATGAGGATGCGGTGGTGGTCGCCAATGCGGTTGGCCGTGTGCACGGCACCAAGGAAGTCGCACGGGATGAGCTTTGTGCCTTGGTGGATGAGCTGGTAGAAGGCGTGCTGACCATTGGTGCCAGCCTCGCCAAACACAATCGGACCCGTCTGCACCGGCACCGCGCCGGCGCGCTTCGTCACGCCCTTGCCGTTGCTCTCCATGTCGAGCTGCTGCAAGTACGCCGGTAGGCGCCACAGGTACTGGTCGTACGGCAGCACTGCCTGTGTCTCGGCGCCGTAGAAGTTGTTGTACCACACCCCCACAAGGGCGAGCATGAGCGGCACGTTGCAGTCCGCCGGCGCCGTCGCAAAGTGCATGTCCATGACGTGCGCACCCGTCAGGAAGTCGACAAAGTTGTCGTAGCCAATCGACAGCATCACCGGCAGGCCAATCGCCGACCACACCGAGTAGCGACCGCCGACCCAGTCCCAGAACTCGAACATGTTCGCCGTGTCGATGCCAAACTCGCGCACCTTGGCCGTGTTCGTCGAGAGCGCCACAAAGTGCTTCGCCACCGCACCCTCGCCAGCCGCACCGCGCGTCTGCAGGTGCGCCAGCAGCGCGTCGCGTGCCGTCATCGCGTTCGTCAGCGTCTCCTGCGTCGTGAACGTCTTGCTCGCGATGATGAACAGCGTCTGCTCGAGGTCGACGGCGCGCAGGACTTCGGCCATGTGCGTGCCGTCGACGTTCGACACAAAGTGCATGTGCAAGTCGCGCTGCGAGAAGGGCTTCAGTGCTTCGCACACCATCATCGGGCCCAAGTCGCTGCCGCCAATGCCAATGTTGACAATGTGCGTGATGCGCTGCCCCGTGGCGCCGCGCCACGCGCCGCTGCGCACCTTCTCGCTGAACGTGCGCATCTGCTCGAGCACGCGGTTGACGTCCGGCATGATGTCCTTGCCGTCGACGAGGATGGCGCGGTTGCTGCGGTTGCGCAGGGCAATGTGCAGCACCGCGCGGCCCTCGGTCGTGTTGACCTTCTCGCCGTCGAACATGGCCCGCGCAAAGGCGCGCACGCCGCGCTCCTCGGCGAGCGCGAGCAGCGCATCGCGCACGGCGTCGTTGATGTGCGACTTGCTGTAGTCGAGGAAGAGAAAGTCGCCCTTGTCGCCGCGCAGGTCGACCTCGATCGAGTAGCGCGCGAAGCGGTCGCGGTCGGCTTCGAAGTGCGAGACAATCGACTCGCTGCCGTGCGCCTCGTACAGCTGCTGCAGCCGCCGCCACGCCGCCGTCTCGGTGAGGCTGCGGTCAACCGGCGCCAGCACGCGCGTGCGACGCTGCACCTCGCGCGGCGCGTTGTAGCTCGCCACCGCCACACTCGCCTCGCTCGCCGGACTGCGCTCGACGTGCGCGACGAGCTGCTTCACGTACTCACCCTTCACCGTGTGTGCCATGCTGGTGCCGATGTGTGTGTGTGTGTGTGTGTGTTGTTACTTACTAGTTGTGCGTTATGCTTAGTTTGTGTTGTGCGTGTGACAAACTAGCAGGTGGCAACAAGTAACATATAGTCGACATCGCCATGCATGCACGCAGACGCGGCATGCAGTCGTCACTGTACAAGTCACCGGTCGCATGGGCATACACCCTCACACTTGCCTGCTCGCCTCGCAACCCCTACTTCACGCTCACACTCATGTGCTACACACTAGCGCACGCCCAGGCTGCGCGAGATCTTCTCCATGACGCTGTCCTTCTCGGCGTCGTACTGCTGTCCGCGACCGGGCACCTCAAGCACGCACGGGATGGCCGCCGTGTGCTGCCGCACGAGCGCGCGTATGTCGTTGGCGATGTTCTGCGCAATGACGACGATGCCCACGTCGCGGCGGCTCGTCAGCGCACTGAAGGCGAGCTCGATGTCGCTCAGCGGCGTCGTTGCCGTCACGACAAAGTAGTTGGCCGCGTTCGGCTTGGCGCAGTCGGCGGGGTTGGTCGTCGTGGTCGCAGACGATGCGGCGGCGGCAGCGTGCACCTTGTCGTCGGCGACGCCGGCGAGCAAGAAGCCAGTGACCATGTCCTCGTCGCCAATGACGGCCACAATGCGCTGCTCGCCGTTGCGATACCGCGCTGTCATGACGTTAGTGTGTGTGTGTGTGTGTGTGTGTGTATGCAGAGGAACTATCTACACAAGCAGCATAAGTGAATCGTGTAAGCATGCGGATACATATTAAGCACACAACAAGTCAATGCACTACACACAAGCACATGCAGTGGCTACGCCGCGCCCCAGTCGCGGTACTGCAGGCGTGCAGCGCCGTCGCCGTCACGCGGGGGCGCGTGAGCGCACAGCGCGCGCAGCCGCGACGCCTTCGCGTCGTCGTCGCCGTCTACCGTGACGCCGAGCGACGCGTAGTAGCGCACGAGCAGCTCGTCGTCAACGGTGTACTCGTCGCTCGTCTCGCGGAGCACCTCGTCGACGCGGGCGCGCAGCGCCTCGATACTGGTCGTGTCATCGTGTGTGCTGTCGACGTTTGCTACTGCTGCTGATGGCGGTGGCGGCGCACTCGTCGCGCCATAGCGCACAATGGTGCGCCCCATGTATATATGTGTGCACTCTGCTACACTGCGTACACAAGCAACAATGTCATTGCATTTGCCCACACACATGCACACAGCATCATAGCATAGACGCGTGCACACATACAGTCATGTCCGTCGTGCTCGAGGTGCAGCCCGATGGCAGCTACGAGCCGACGCAGAGCGAGGTTGTCGAGTATGGCAAGTGGCTCGGCATGCAGCTGCCCGAGGACGAGCCGTTTCTGTGGATTGCCCGCGAAGGCCTGAAGGCGCCGCTGCCGGAGCCGTGGAAGGCGTGCAAGAGCGAGCGCGGTGACTTGTACTACTTCAACTTCAAGACGGGCCAGAGCATCTGGGACCACCCGCTCGACGAGCACTACAAGGAGCTCTTCCGCAGCGAGAAGGCGTGCCCTACGCCGCGCAGCATCGCCGCCGGCGCCACACGCACGTCCACCTCGACGCCACCACCGCAACAACAGCAGACGGCGACGACGACGACGACAAAGAGCAAAGCGACGACGAAGACCGGTGGCGCGTCGACTGCACACAAGGCGAAGACCAGCAACAACGGCGGCAACAACAGCGAAGCTGCGACGACGACAACAGCGGCAGCCGCCACAAGCACGCGTGCACTGCGCACGCTGAAGCTGAAGAAGCAGCTGCCTGACGAGCTGCGCATCGACTTTGTCGGCACCACGACGGCGGCAGCAAGCGACGAGGCAGCAGCCGCGGCGCCGACAGCGGCGGCGGCAGGCGAGGCGCTGCAAGGGCAGCACGACGCACAACTGCGCGAGCTGCGCGCGCGCCTCGAGGCCGAGGCGGCGCAGCTGACGCGCGAGCACGAGGCCGCGATGCAGGCGCGCCGCGATGCACATGCCGCGCAACTGCGCCGCATCGACGAGGCGCTGGCGCAGTGGCGGCAGTACGGCGACGCCGTCGCGCAGGCTGCGCAGCGATCGCACGACGACGCACACAACGCGCTCGCCGCGGCGACGCGGCAGCTGCGCGAGGGCGTCGCGGCAAGCGTGGCACGCGCCGCGGCGCAGTGCACCACATACGCACACGACGCATGCGCAGCGCACGAGGCCGACGCACAGGCGCTGCACGCGTGCATGCAGACGACGCGCGACGAGGTGGCGGCCGCACTACGCGCCCTCGCAGACGCACAAGCGCGCACTACACCGCCACAACCGACGGCGCGCGTGCACGCGAGTGTGCAAACCGAGCACATCGACGTCGCAGCACGGCCCACAATGCCCACGACGACCACGACGAGTGGTGCCGCTGCGCGCACGTGCCACGCGAGCGTGCAAACAAGCAGCATGACCAACGCCGCCACATCGCCGCCGCGACCGCAGCTCGACTCGATGCTGCTGGCGTGCGACGACGAGCACGAGGCGGGCCATGCGGTGTGTGACGTGGCGGCGACGCCGCGGTGTGCGACGGCGACGGCGGGCACGACGCCGTCCGCGAGCTGCACAAGCAGCAGCGCTGGCGGAGGCTGTGCGGCGAACGAAGTGCGCAACGCGGTGGCCGACGCATTACGCGACGTGCTGCGCTGCGCGTTGCCTGCCTCGCCGGCGACGTCGATGACGCCAAGCGCCGTCGCTGCCACGCCGTCTGCGACGCTGTACGTGCCCATCACACCAGCGTCGACGCCGCGGCAGAGCACAGGCGCGTCGCTGCGCGGCCTCGACGCGCTGCACGACGCCGAGCAGCGACGCGTGCGCAAGGCGCAGCGGCAGATTGCGGCGGAGCGGCGCCTGCTCGACGAGCGCGCGCGCATGCTGCACCAGCTGCGTCGCGAGTGGAAGGCGGACGTGGTGCGCGCAAAGCGCGAGGGCGTGCGTGCCACCTCGACACGTGGCAAGGCGCTGCAGCAGACGCGTAATGCACTCGACGCACATATGCACGAGCTCGAGCGCGACACGGCGGCGCTGCGGCAGTCGGAGGCGTGGCTACACAGCAAGCAGGCGCACCTTGCAACGCTGCATCATGCCGGCGCACTCGGCAGCCACAACGGCGCCGACGACGATGGTGGCGACGTGGCATCGGTGCCGACGACGCCGGCGTGTGTGCGCGAGCCACTGGCGGATGCACTCACACGCATCGAGCAGCAACTGCACGCGGTGCGCGCGCTCGTCGTGCTGCAGCAGCGACACAGCGACCCATACGCGATGCCATCGCACACATAGCGAGCGTGTACACTTGCAGTCCACAACGACACGTGTGTGTATCGGTAGCCATCTCTCTCTCTCTCTCTCTCTCTCTCCCTCTCTCTCTCTCTCTGTGCGTGCGTTGGTAGAGTACAAGAAGCGACGTGTAGAGGCAAGTAGCGAGCGAACAGCGATGCGTGTGTTTGCCTGTTGTGCTGTTGCTGCAGCGTGTTGTTGTGCTGAAGGTCGCGTGTCATCTTTGCTTGCTTGCTTGCTTGCTTGTTGCTTTTTTGCACATGTGTACACTATCACGTAGTGCGCCTTGTCGTTGCACACACGCACGCACACGCACATGCTCAACGAGCGTGACGAGACTCACGGCAAGAGCCGGCCAGCGGCAATGGTTGTGTCGCTGGTCGAGAGCATACTCGGTGGCAGCATCGAGCACGTCGACAATGACGTCGGCGATGACGGCGGCGTCGGTCATGACAATGACCGTGAGCGCAACGTCACCAACGCCACTACGCCGACGCACACAAGCGCCGCATGGCGCCTCGAGCCACGCAAGCCGTTCGGCAACAACGTCAACAATGGCACGGCGACGACTGCCACGGTGCATGTAGCAACAGTGCAAGCACGCAGACGTGCCGCGGCGGCGGCGGCTGCCATTGACAATATGCTGCGTGATCGCAACAATATTGTGCGCGCAACCGACTGACACACACACACACACACACAAAACAACCACGCCACGTGTGCTTGTGTGCGTGCACACACGCACACATGTGTAACAATATGTAAAGCAATATATGTGTATATGCTTGTCGTCATTGCATCCTTGCGATGTACCTTCACACACACACACTCTCTCTCTCCTCTTCCTTTCCTCGTCACGACACACACATTTGTAACTGTCTACCACGCGCGCGTACACGTCGCGTGCTTGCGCTTGCGTCATCACACACACAGAGTGCGCTTCTCTCTCTCTCTCCCTTCCACTGCGTACATGCGCCTTGCGTTGTGCGCGTGTCGTCAATGTACAATGACACTTCTGTTCTGCACCTGCATGTACACATACATACATATAAACACACACATACACATATGTAAGCAAGCGCATATACACATACGTAAATGTACACAGCCATACGCACACACCATCCTCGACTTTTGTTCATGTATGCATACTGCTCATCTGCTTTTCACGCGCTCACACGACACATGTTTGCACTCACGCGTACGTGCTTTTCTCTGCATGTGTACGTATGCAATGCACTGCTGTCAAGTGACGCGTGTTGGTCTTGTGCCTGTAAGACATCATTTGCACGCATATACGTGTAGGTGCATACACACAAGTATACAAAAGAGACACATACACACATACACACATACACAGCTATGCCGGCTGCGCGTGCAGGCGGTATGACAAGTGTGCGCGACGCAAAGGACACGACGGCAGCGGCAGCGACACCAGTAGTCGCGACAACGCCAGCGCGAGTGCCGACACACCTGACGGCGCAGCCATGGCAACCGCCCTCGTCGTCGTCGTCACTCCCACAGCAACAGCCACTGGCGCACGAGGCAACACTGACACCGCTGGCCATCTCTGCACACGCGCGACTGACATCCTCGCCGCTCATTTCGTTTGTGCACAGCAGCTGCTCGTCTGCGTGTACGCCACACACGCCCTCTCTGCCACCGCGCGCGTCACCAGCAACGACAACAACAACGACGACGACGACGACGACAGCTGTCACACACGAGCAAGCTGTAGCCGTGGACGACGCACGCCACAGTGTGGCAAACGCCAACGCGACGCCGTGCGAGGTGGCGGCCATGTACACGATGGAACACGAGGCTGACGACAACAACAACAATGACAAGCACAACGACGATGATGAGGACAATGATCGTGTCGTGCGTGCAGCTGCACGGCCAACGAGCGATGCACACGCAAGCGCAGCCGCGGCGGCGATGGCGACGACGTATGTGCAACACGACAGTCCGAGCGTGGCGTCGGCGTCGCACTTGGCGACAACGCACACGCTGCCCTTTGCGCCGCTCGACAGCGAAGACACGCCACACATGCTGCGCCGCATCAGCCGCGTGGCGGAGCTGTGCAGATGCGGTGGTGTGTACATTGGCTGCGAACGCGCAGCAACAAGGACAGCGCGGACGGCAGCGTCGTCGTCCTCTGCGTCTTCGCCATCGTCGTCGTCGCCGTCGTCACTGTCGTCGTCTGGCAATGCTGTCACGGCTGTTGCTGCACTGTGTTGTGGCCGTCACGCTGCACATGCGCACTGCACAACCAGTGCTGCTGATGCAGCACCAGCAGACGCAGGACGACGTCACGGGCAACACAATGTGTGCGACGACAGTAGCGATGCTGCGTACGACGACGACCTCGCGCACAGCCACCACAACACGGCAGCAACGACAACAACAACAACAACAACAGTGACGACAAATAACAACAACAACACGACGACAGCAACGGTGACTGACATTGAGCACGCACTGCGACGAGGCAGTGGCAGCAGTCCGCCCGACGCGCACACGCTCACGCGCACCTACGTCGCCTCACCGTCCATGGCGACAACAACAAGCACAATAATAACACAGGCAACAACAACACGGACAGCACCGACAGTGCACACACACACGGGCGCCGCGGACGGCCACTGCGACTCGACAGCGCTGCACAGCGGCCACTCACCAATGCCGTCAGACGTCACCTTTGCGACGCGCGTGACGGCGGCGACGGCGACGGCGTCGGCGTCATCGCACTGCTCACACAGCGCGACACTGTCCTCGACGACGGCGCACGAGCATACAACAATGGCGGCAACAGTAGCAGCCGCATCGGCAACGGTGGGTGCCGCCATGCCACGCGTGACGGCGACGCGCGCACCGGCAACGATGATGACGACGACAGCAACAGCAGCGGCGCATCTGCCGTGCTTGACAAGCGACGACAGCAGTAAGAAGAAGAATGTGCACGATGCGACAGCAGACGGCGAGGATCGTCGACATGGCAGGCTGAAGGGCAACGAAGACGACGACGGTGACGATGATGACAAGGCAGACAGTGAGCGCGACATGCACGCGACTGTCGTCACGACGACACGAACGCCGAGTGCGGCGGCGGTGGCAACGGCGGCGGCGGCGGCTATGCTGCCACCGTTGACAGTGTCACCCTCACCGCAGCCACCGACGACAGCGAGCGATGCAACACAACCGCACACGGCAGCGGCAACTGTCGCACCTGCAGCAGCAGCAGCAGCAGCAGGAGGAGCTGCAGGAACACCTACAGCTGCAGCAGCAGCAGCCCCTGTAGCATCGCGCTTTGTCTATAATGGTCATCACAACTTCCTCATTGGCTTTCAGCGCGATGACGTGGCACAAATGACAACAACAACAACGACGACAACGACAACACGAGCGTGCTCCTCGCCGTCGCCGTTGCCGCCGTCGCCGCCGCCGGCCATGCGTGACGCACAGGTGCAACACGTCAACGTGCGCACCACGACAGCCGCGACGACGACGACGACGCCGATGATGAGTGTAGTGACGGCCTCTCACACACCTGTGCGCCTCGTGCAGGCACGACGACAACAGCAACAAGGCGCGTTGTCATGCTACGTCGCTGTTGCAGCACATGACAACAATGACACGGCGGCGCTAGACGCCGCTGCCGCCGTAGCGACGTCGAGTACGATGACTGCACCGCAACGGTACCGTGATGTGGCGTGTAGTGCATGTGTGCCACCGTCGCACGTACATGCCAACGACAACCATGTCGATGACAGCAATGTCGCAAGCGCGAGCGCGCGCCGTCACCTCGAAGCGTATGTGCAGACGAGTGTGCCGCTGTCGCCACCACCACTATCACCACCACGTATGCTGCAACAACAACAACAACAACACACGTTGCCGTGCCACGACGGCTGTGTGTGCGCGATGCATCGCACCGCCTCGGCAGCAACGTCCGCCGCTCGCTCGCTCAGCTGCAGCATACTCTACGGCCACAGCGATGTGCACAGCCATCACGAGCACAACGACAATGGCGTCACGGCAGCGATCATGTCGTCGCTGTCGGCCGCCCACGCCCTCACCTCGCCGCAGCGTCCACCCGCCGTCGCCGTCGACGCGGACGCGGCGGGCGGTGACGACGTGGCCGTCGCTGTGACCGTGTCACCGGTCGCCAGGGCTGCCATGGCGTATCGCGCTCTCCGCAGCAGTAGCAGCGACAACCACAACCACCACGGCGACGTGACGGACAGCGGTCATCGCGTCTGTGCCCCCGTGCGCAGCAGCATAGACACGGACGATGCATGTGGTGGTGGCAATGGGCTGTGGGGTAGCTGCAGTGACGTCAGCGCCACGCACGAGGTGCTCGGCAGCGTCAGCCCGGGTGTGTTCCTCGCCGGCGGCTTCACACTGCCTACGTTTGTGGCCGCCGCACAGCGGCCGGCCACACCACAGATGCGTACGCAGCCACAACAACAACAACAACGACTGCTGCCATGCGCCGTTGCACCAGCAGCAGCGGCAGCGGCGGTGGCGGTGGCGCACCCGTCGTGCCAGCCGAGGCGACGGCGTCGTCGTGGCAGTGACGCGGATGCTGTCGAGGAACACGACAGTGACGCGTCAGGCGGCTCGTGGCACATGACGGAGCTGCTGTTGCCACACCTCATGCTGCACGCACACAACGACACCGGCGGTGGTGGGACAGGGTTGTGCGAGTTGCTCGGCTTGCCATACTTGCGCAGTCAGACGGTGCCCTTTTACTATGCATGACGCTCACGTTGCTTGTAGTACGGTGTAGCACACACGAGTGTACGCGTGCGTGTGTGTGTGTGTGTGTGTGTACGCGTGTGTGTGTGCGCGCTTGCTACCGTTGTGTATGCTCTTGTCTATATCTTTTTGCCTCACACGCCCCTCACACCCTCTCACTCTCTCGACTGCGTAGCAGACATACGTAACAGTGAGCATTTTCTGTCACATACAAACATATGTGTATGTGTGTGTGTGTGTGTGCTGGCCTTCCTCTCTCAGTTGATGGCATCATGTATGTGTGTATATGCAGAGTGAGAGTGTGTAAGACATACATACATGCGTAAGCACGAAGCACAATACATTGCTGCTTGTTGTCTTGGCAGCATACATCATTTGTACAGGTATGTTCATTGTCTGACATGTCACGTCACATACATACACATACACATACACACATACACACAACAAGGACGAGGCTGAAGACATACGTTGACTGTGTGTCTGTGTGTGACGTGCTGTCATCATCATTTCTCTGACACACTGCCTCCCCCTCCGGTATGTTGCTTTCGCGTGCTTTGTGTGTACGTGTTTGTGTGTGTGTCGCGATTGCATCGTTATAGTGACACGCGTGACATACAGAAACAACGTGTGTATGTGTGTGTATGTATGCATATGCGTGTATATATATATATAGGTAACAATCTGCTCCATTGCTTTGCCACGTCACGAACAACAACAACAACAACAACAACAACAACAAGAGTAACAATATGTGTACATGTACATTCGCATACATACATAAACGCACAATATATCTATGTTTACACATGTGTAAAAAAGCGTCATGTAACAGCACACGCACACACGTGCTGGTCATCATTTGCGTGTGACGCACCGCGGCTAACGCACATATGCACATATATCTGCACATACACACATACACTCGTACATACACAGCATCGCGTTGCTTGCGCTCGCCATATGCTTTTGTCATTGCCTTCTCTCAATTTGACTTGTGTGTGTATGTGTGTGTACGTATACATGCCTAACATGATGCATTGCTCCTTGTCCCCCCTCCTGCGCGCACGCGTTCGCCAGTGCATCTGCACACACATGCGCAAGCAATCATACACGCACTGTGTGTATGTGTGTGTGTGCGTGTGTTTGCATGTGTTCACACAAGCACTGTTTATAGAGATGGCATGATTGTACAGCCACGGCATGCATGCTTCTGGGTGTTTTGCACGGTCTAGAGTCTGTAATGGTACGAAGGTGTTTGTATGTACATGTATGTACATGTATGTACATGTATGTGTATATGTGTGCATGTTTATGTATGATGCACTGTTGTTGTCGGCGATGTTACTGTGCGACAATATTGCTTGTCTACTTGTAGCTGCAAACCTACGCACACGCACACGAGCAGCATATATACATATACACATACACACGAGCGAGCGGAGGGTGTGCGCGCGTGCATCGTGACAAGCACAAGTGCAAAGGTAGTGGACGGTGTCGTGTGCGCACGCGCAACGTTTTGTCCTCCTCTGTTACGCGTTTTGCTGCCTCTCTCTCGCTCTCTCTTTCTCTCTCTTGTTTGTTCGTGCGAGAGGCAGTGTGAGTGTGTGTGTGTGTACGTGACTGTGTAATCGTTTTGCTTGTCTAACTATCACTTGTAGCAACACGATATCTGTGTTTGTGTTTCTGTGTCATACCTTGTTCTTTTCTTTCGCGCGCATACGTACGCTAAACACAAACACACGCACACACAAACACAACAACAACAAGAACACACACACAAAAGGACATACACACAAAAAACGCAGACGTGTATACATCAGTGCGACTGGAGCGATCTTGTCGTTGCTGCCATACAGTGACGCACACTTGTGCAGTCACCACGCATACGCATACACATACACACAGTGTCATACACGTACTGACGTGGCGTCGCATTTGTTCGTTTGTTTCTGACGTTTACCTTGCTACACGTCACGCCTTTGTCATCGTGTTTGTTGTATACTTGTGCGTCGGTGTACCTGTGTGTGTGTGCGTGCCTCTGTGTACCTGTGTGTGTCTGTATCTGTGTGTGTATAAGTGCAGCGAAACGATAACAACAGTGGCGGTGAGCATTGCATTGTCGGCGCGGTGCACACACGCTCATGGATGGGCGCACGCGGCACGATGACGTGTCATCGTCGACGTCGCCACAGCCACCACACGGCGCACACGCACACAAGGCGAATGTGCGAAGCGAGCAGCTGCGCAGTGGCGTGCATGATCGTGAGGCAAAACAGCACAGTGAGCACAGCATGTGTGCACGTGACATTGACGGCGACAATGGGGCCGAGGACAACAATCGTCGTCATGTCGTAGCAACGTGCAATCGTCAGGCTGCATGCGTCGCAGACGCCACCACGACGACACCAACAACGACGACAGCAACGCTGCCTGCGTGCATACTGTGGTCATCACCACAGCAGCAGCAGCAGCAGCAGCCACAACGGCGGCAGCATCATCTGTCGCTGCGTGTCAATGAACAGAGTCACGGCGACAACAACAACGACAGCGACAAGGTCGGCGACGACGCTGTACACATTGACGGCATCAGAAGCAACAATAGCACGCCCACAGCCTCTGCAACACGTCAGGCAACATGGCAGTTGCAACAACGTCATTGCCGTCGTCCTGTGCAGCCTGCACTAGGCTTGTTTGCACCGCACGACGCCGTCACGCTGCGCAACACCTCTGCAGCCGCACAAGGACTACAACGGCAGGCGTATGTGCGCGCACAACTCGACGCCATGACGCAGCCACGCACGCTGACATTGTCACGTCTGCCACCACCGCCACCGCCGCTGCCGCTGTCCTCCTCATCGCCGCGCACACTGCCACGCTACACGGCTGCAACCGTACATGCAACAACAACGACAACAACAACGGCAACAAATGCAGCAGCAGCAGATGCGCGGACGAGTGTGCGACGACGCTGCAGTGTGCACAGCCCCGACGCGACTGCCCCGCCGCTGCTGCCTACCTACGACAATTATAGCACAGACGACAATGACGACAACGATGATGATGATGATGATGATGCAGACGACGCGCTCGTGCGTGTGGCGGCCAGCGCGCCACAGTCACACACGGCCGCCACCGCTGCAGCCACAAGGGCGACGGTGACGCATGCGACCAACGCGGCACGTGTCGCGCGTGCGCGGGCACGTGTGGAGCCGTTTGTGCCGTGTGCGCACAACCGCAGCATTGTTGCCGCGGCGGCAGCGCGCGCAATGGCGGCGGCGGCGGCGACGGCTGCATTGCCGGACGGCAACCACGGCAACAGCAACAACAATAATGTTGCTGCTACTGCTGCGATGGTGGCTGCAGATGCTCGTGCTGACACAATGCACAGCGTGTCGTGGCACCGCGTTGGCACAATGAACAGCACAAGAACAACCACAGTAACATCAACACCAGCAACGGCGACGATGGCAGCAGCATCAGCCGCCGCCGGCGATTGCGTGGTGACGGCTGCTGCTGCTGCTGCTGCGTTGTCGCGCATGCCCTCGCTGTCCGTCGTACATGCCTCACCGACGGCGATGGCCGAACTCAGCACCATCTTGTCGTGCACAATAACGTCGACGGCAACGACAACAACGACAACGTTGGCAGCGACCAACACGACCTTGTCCACGACGACAACAGCAAACACACCAGCACTAGAGCAGACGTTGCGGCCGGCGAGCTTGATGGCGAGCTCGACGGCGATGTCGAGTGCGGCCGCGAAGCTCGCGCGCGAGCTTGCTCATGCACCTGTGTGCAGTCGCCTTGGTGGCCGCGGCCGTGACAGCGCAACGGACGCAAACAGCGATGCGTGTGCGGCGACGACACGGGCAACGGCGACGTCGTTGCACCGCGTGTGACTGTTGCTTCGCAGCAAGACGTACAAGCAGTGTCATCATCGCCAACACGCACACTCGGGCGCACATGTGCACATATGCAATACTTACGAGTAACTAGACGCGTCCATCACTGCTCATTCTTGTGTGTATGTGTATGTATGTGTGTGGATGTGTATATATATGCGTGCTTATGTTTCTCTCTGTGTGTGTGTGTGTGTGTGTGTGTTGTGCTGCCAGTCACTGACGTGCTCGCCCTCACGCACCACCGATATCGTACTCCTCTCTGCCCCCCTCTCCTCGCCTCACCTTGTCCATGCACAATCCTCCTCGTACGAGCACTCACCACATACATACACCACGCCTTGTCACTTACGCACTCTTGTGTGCGCACGCGCTTGTACACTCGCGCACTCGCACTTGTTGTCTACAATACTATATGCAATAGTGTGAGTGTGTGTGTGTGTGCATGTATATATGTCATGAAAAGGCCGACTTTGCGTGTAACATAACGCCATCCAGCGCAGCAATGCTGCAACAATGACGTCAGGCTGTGTGCGTATGCTACTGTCATTGACGTTGTTGTGACTGCGTGTCTGCCTGTGTGTGTGTTTGCATGTGTGTCATGTCCTCGCGTTGTGTCATAACATCGCTTCCTCTCCGCTACCTTCTTGTGCACAACGTTCGTGACGCTCGCTCACTTGTACCCATGCGATCGCGCTCGCGCGCACGTACAGTGACAACGCAAGCAAACGTGTTCATGCACATTGCGCGCATACACATACGCAAAAAACATGACGCACATGCTCGCACGGAAGATTGTGTCTGTGTGTGTGTGTGTGTGTATGTGTGTGCATATTCATATATACGTGTGTGTCAATTTGTCTGTTGACGTAACATGCTACACTGACTAAGCGATGATGCAGTGATGCACACGCTAAAACGTATAGCGGCACACACACACACACACAAGTGCATGTGCAAGCGCAGCCACTCTCTCTCTGTGTGTGTGTGTGTGTGTGTGTGTGTGTGTGTGTGTGTGTGTGTGTGTGTATAAACGACCACAAGTTGTACTAACGTCATAACATCATGTGCACGTGTTTGCGTGTGTGTGTATGTGTGTGCAGTTTGCAGTGTGTGTCTGTGTGTGTATGTCTGCGTATGTTCATGCCATGTTGTCGTCCTTGCTCGTACACACACACACTGTTGCTAGAGCACGCGCGTGTGCTTTTGTACAAGTGCGCACGTAACGACTGCAGCAGCAGCAGCATCACATGCCTATGTTTGCCTCCTCGCTATCGTCATCGTGCTTGTGGGGCATGCAGCCGTGTTGCAGCGTCACACAGCAACAGCAACAGCAATCGCAGCATGAGCAACAAGAAGCAGCACAGACATCGCGCGTGCAGTGTGATGTGGCACACGGCGCTGCAATGGATGGCGGCGACAATCAGGTCTATGTAGTGTGTTGCTGGGACGACGCGACGCCGGCGACGGCGTGTACCGGACGCTGCGTCGATGTGCAGTACGCATTTGGCGTCGCGCAAGCCAACCATGTGCACAAGAGCAGCAGCAGCAACGACAACAAGAGCAACACACCGGCGACGTGCATCGGTGCGCGGAGTGTGCAGACTGAGGCACAGCAGACACACGTGCGCCGACGCCGCCTCGAGTCGGCACGCGCCGCATCACAGCTGGGCGGCGCGCGCGTGTGTGCACTTCGTGGCGCCGACAGCGTGCAGCACATGCTACCGCCGCTGCCTGCGCGCAGACGCACACGACGTCGCTGCCGCGCTGCCGCGCTTGCCGCCGTCTACGACCTACTCTTTGGCACACTGGCGCTGTCACCATTACAACAGCAACAGCAGCAGCAGTATCGTCTGCGCACATGCATGTTGCCATGACGAGCAACGTTGCGCCATTGCGTGTGTACCGCGCACTTTGCTCGCCACACATGTCACAACACACAAGCACATGCCTGTGTGTGTGTGTGTGTGTGTGTGTCAATTTTTTGTTTATTGCTGATGCACTGGGCACAAGGTGTGTGCGCGCATGCGGACACGCGGACACAAAACGCTTGTATACACTCTCTCACACACTCTCTTTGTCTCTCTTTTTCCCTCTTTCTGGCTGTCGTGTGTGTGTGCGTGTCCTTGTTATAGATGGTGTGCGTACGACGAGCGTAACGATTGTTTGCCCCATGCGCAATACACGAGCGCGTGGTTGTCGAGTGCGCCTTTTGTTACTACTGCACTCTATACACAAACACACACACACACATGCACAAACACACACAGGAGGCGATACATACATAGACACATGCACAAGTGTGTGCGCGTCGTGGTGTTGTTGCCGCCTCGGCTGCGTGTTCGCATAGACTTGCGTGCGTGCTCGCCACTGTAGACTGCTGCAGATGTTGTCACTGTACTGTTGTATTCACGTGTTACTGTAAATCTATAAATATATATGTACGTGTGTGTGTGTGTGTGTGTGTGTGTGTGTGTGTGTGTGTGTGTGTGTGTGTGTGTGTGTGTGTATGTGTGTGTGTGCTCACAGTCGTTGCCGTTGCCCTCGTTGTCACTGCTCGTTTGTCCTTTTCGCGTGCGCGCGAGTTGGTGTCGTGCGTACAGGTGTGCATCGTCGCATATACAGAAACATGCACACATACACACCATCTCATGCCTCCCTATACACAAGGCATGTATGTGTGTGTGCCTGTGTGCGTATGTTATGCGTTCTATACAAGCACACACATACACATATACATGTACGCAGAGACCACCACCGCCGCTTCATGTTTTTTTTGCTGTTGCTACTGCTGGAACTACTCATGTTGCGCTTCTCCGTCTTTTGCACTTTGTCTCATGCGATGATGTTGTGAACATTGCTGCCTGTGTTTGTGTGTATGCGTCTCATGTGCCGACATATTGACGTCACGCTTGCTTGCTTGCTTGCTTCCTCATGTGTATGTGCATGTGTTGCGCAAGTCTTACAGGCAGCTGTGTTAGTGTAAACAAGATAGAAGTAGACGCGTCGTGTGTGTGTGCTGGCGACGAGCATACACTTGCCGTGACATGCAAAACACCGACGCACACACGCGTGACACACGCGAGCGCAACACAGCTGACCATCGACAAGCGCAGCAGCAACAACAACAACAACGGCAACAAGGCAATATCGAGCATGTTACTACAGCACTGGTAGAGAACACCGCGACGCCAGCAGTGGCCACAGCTGCAAGAGGCACAACAGCAACAACTGCGGCTGTCACAAGAACAACGACGACACCTGCTGCGGTGGCGGTATCAGGGACATGGTCGATTGAGCAGCTGCCACATGCCACACACACGAGTGCGCTGACGTTGCTGTATACGGCGACACCGCCACACAATGAGCAGGTGCTCCTCACACGTCAGCGCAGCGATGACATGGGCGGCGCTGCCGCCGTCGCCGCAGCAGCAGCAGCCACAGCCACGGCCACGACGAGAGCAGGCGCAGCGGCAGCAACAACAACGAGTAGGCACGGCAGTGTCGAACGTAACGCACGCGACAGCGTTGCTACTTCGCCGCGTCACCGCCTCGAGCGTGCGGCTGAGCAGCGGCCGTCACTGCGGGTGCGCTCGTCACCAGACGCGTCGCTGTCGCTGTCATCGTCGATACGTGAGCGCAGTCGTGCTGCGGAGTCTGCTGTTGAGGCGATGTTGCTCGAGAGTCATGAGGCACTGCCGCTGCCGCCACCGCCATCACCGTGACTTGCTCGCTTTGTGCACACACACACACACACACACACGAGCACACACACACGCAGGAGCACACATACAAGCACACATGCACGCACTCGCATATTCGACTGCGTGCCTATGACATGCACATGCGTATACTTGTACGCGTGTATGTGTACATGTGTGTGTGTGTCTATGTGTTCGTTGTGCGCAATGCAAAGTGCGACGTGCCTACTACAATCGCACTCAAAAAGACTGCAGTTCAGTCGCTCTCCGCGCCCCTCGCCCCTCCCTCCCTCTCTTTCCTTTCCCTGCTCCCTCTCTGCTCTCACCTACGTCATATGTTCATCGCTCGCCCTCATCTGTGTCGATACATGCTCTTGCTACCCGCCGTTCCTTCCGCTTGTTCCTTGTCGTGCAAACGTGCATAACTTGGCGTCTGCATGTGCAAGAGTGCAACGAATAGTGTGTTCGTGCTTGTGTGTAAGTTTGCGTTTGTGTGTAAGTATGTATGTGTGTATGTGTGTATGTGTATGTAGCAAGTATACTGTTGGCTCACGATGAGCCGCCGAGCTAGCTCTGTTGTTGTTTACAGCATGCAGCCCCCTGTCCTCGGTTCATCATATTTGCGACGCTTATGCCTCTCTCTCACACGCGCATAGTTTTACATGTCAACACACCCACACCGCAACCTCGCGTACACGTGCTGTTGTCGTCGCTGTCGCCGTCACAGCGTCATTCGCAGGTGCAGCATTGTCACCGTCCACCCATCACACCACCTCGTCCGTCTATGTTTGTCTGACGACACGTGTGCATTTGTATGTCTGTGTATGTATGTATGTGTATATGTGTACTGTCGTATGTGCGCATGTGCATTTGCGTGTCTATACATACGTATTGCACATACTCGTATATATGTACATATACATGCATGTACATGTACCTTTTGCCTTTTGTGACAAGACGGCGTAGCACAAAATACACACACACACGCGTCGCTGCGCTTGCTGCCACCCTGCTCGGCAGCGATACTGCATTGTGACAGTATGTGCTGTGATGCAGCACGGCATGGCACGTGTCGCGGCGATGGCGACTTTGGCTGTCGTTGCACGCACATGGACGACACGACGCATGTGGCACAAGGCAACAGCCACGACTACAACAAGCAAGACAGACATTATCGTCAGCAGCGACAGCGAGGTACACGCGCCTTGCAGGCGCGCGACACGGCCACCGCGTGGCTGCAGCAGCGTCACCGCGGCGTGCTCGAGGACGTGGACGTCAACCGCTGCTACAGCAGCGTCCACGCTGTTGCTGCGTCTGCGCCTGTTGCCACGTGTAATGTGCCCGTTGTCGTGATCGTGGCGGCACCACATCACGCGTGCGCCGTGTATGCCGCGCAGGCGCAGGCACGCCGCTGGCGACTTGAGCGCGGTGTGGCGCAACGACAGCAGCAAGTACGCTGCTGCTGCTGCTGCGACTACGATGACGGCGGCGGCTGTGTGTGCGACGATGGTCGGCGCACGCGACGTGTACGCGCGCAGGCGGCGCAGCATGTTGCCGAGTGGCTAGGCAGGCAGTTGTAGCGCACACACACACAATGCTTTTTGTGTGCATGTATGTGTGTGGCAAGCATGATGACAACAGCGACGGCGTGGAGTGCGTTTGCGCAACACGTTGCATACAACAACAAGACGTCATAGACGAGCAGAGCCGCGTGTGTGCACCTGTCTGCGCACGCTAGCTGCTACTGCGTTGTGCATAGATGCACTTGTGCCGCACAATACTTGCAGGGCGTGCACACAAACACATACACACAAGCATACACGTTTACACATACACACGTATGCACACGAGTACACATGCATACACATACACGCATACACAGAGTACATGTGTGTATACACGTGCACGGCGCACATACACACACATACACACTATACAACTCATGCCGTGCGTACAGCTGCAGGTGTGGCATACACATCAGCCACACACACACATTCTCTCTCTCTCTCTCTCTCGCTTGTTGCTGTTGCTGTTGTTTCATATCATTTTCTCTTTTGGCTTGTTTGGCGGCGTCGTCGCCGTCCGCTTTGCCTTTCTCTCTTGTGGCGTGTGCATGACACATGTATACACATGTACACATTGGCTGTGTGGTGTATTCGTCATGTATACACTGCGCCACGTTTATACCATGTTCTTATGCATGTGACGACAACACACGCACACACACACACACACACACACAAGTGTGTTATGTGCATGCATACGTCTTGTGTGTATGTGCTTCGCAGGAACACTGCATTGCACTTGCTGCTGTTGCTGCTGCTTTGCCTTTGTGCATGCAATTGTGTAGGTAGGTGGTAACGCCGCTACTGTGCACACACACATACACATACATACACATACACACACATACACACGCAAGCAAAGGCGCACATAGATTGACGCGTCACACGCAGACAGAGGCCACTGTCCTTACATACTTGCTCGCCCTTGTGCTTCTTATCGCGCACTACTCACATACATACACACACGCGTACACACATACACAAACACACACGCACTCCGCACAAGTCGCACGAGAAGTGCACATACAGACAGGCACACGCACGCACACACACACACACATTCACACACACACACACACACACGCACACACACGCGTGCTCGCGTAAGAATACGTGTGCTTTTGCTTGTGTACGCGCTTGTCAGCTATCGGCTCGTCCTCACACACTTACGCATCTACTCAGATACACACACGCACACGCACACACTTTGTGTGAACACTTGGTCGCCAGCCTCGTAAATACATACACGTGAGCGTAGCGGTTGACCTGCCGTGTCAACTTGTGTTTGTGTGCGTTGCATCTATACACATACGCACGTACACAAGTAGGACACCGTCACTGGCGTGTACGTCACCGCTGCAATAGACAGTCACATACACACATAAACATACAAACTGCGGTGACGACGTGTATACATACCGTGCCTATACAAGACACATTCACACACACACACAAGACAAGCTTGCACATACAAGCAAAACGCACAGAAGCGGACACCTGTAAGACGGGTGTGCGACATTGTGTACACGGTGCAGTGCTCTATACACAACACTGACACATACACATACACACAGAGGAGTGCACACACAAACACACACACACACACACACAGTCGCACCTGTCGTGTTCCTGTTCCAGCTCGCACACACACTCTCACTACACACCCACACACATCCAGTAAAACATATATATATATACATATACAAACACAAAACATACATATATATATACATACGTATACGCATACATACGCACCACCTCGTGTCTATACGTGTTGCGCTTTTCGGCGTTTGGCTGTATTTGCTGTACGTTACCGTCACTCTCGCTGCTAGCACACTCTTGTTCTCTTTCACTCCCTGCCTCTTGCTGTGTCTGTTGCAGTTGTCGACTTGTGTTTGTTGGTGCCGTGGTGTCGTGTATACTGAACGCTGCCGTACGCAACAAACACACATACATACACACACACACACTGTCACTCGCCATCGTTTTTGTTGTTGTTGCTGTAGTATTACATTTGTTTGTGGTGTAGTTGTTGTCGTGAGCTTGCTATATTGTTTGCCACATTGCATACGCGTGTTCGCGCTCACGTACGCGCACACATACATACACTGAAAGCGAAAGAGAGAGTTTTGTTGCTCGCGCGTGTGCGTGTACAGTTATTGCGCTACTGCGATTGCCGTTTGTTTTTTGTTTGTTTGTGGTGCTACACGTGTCGTGTATCGCTACACGCGTCCATCTATACACGGGACAGTGACATAGCGTGTCGTGTGCGCCTTGTGCTCGGCGTTCTTGTGCAAAGCGCGCATCTGTACTATACACACAGAGTGCTTGTGTACAAACGCGAGCGCGTGCATACACACTCACACACATACACGTAGACTACCATACGTTCTTGCACATTCGTAACACTCGACACACTCTCTCCCTCACTCTCGCTTTCTCTCTCGCGCATTCACTCTCTCACTGACGCGCATATACATATACGTTGACTGTGCTGTTTGTCAGCCTCTCTCGCACGTGTACGTGTGCGTACGCTAGCAAGTGACAGCTTCTAGCACGTGCGTCACCGTCACTCTGTGTGTGTGTGTGTCGCTCTGTGTGTGCGCTGTCCTTGCTGCTGTTGCTTCTATACATACACGCGCATCGACACACACACACACACACGCATACATACAAGCTGACACCGGGCGAGTGGTCGACACAAACACACACACACTCGTATACGTGCACAACACTCACCTCTTGCAACGCATTGTGTGTGCGCATTGCCATCGCTTCAGTCACACACTTCGCTTGCTACAGCAGTCGCTGTGCGTTGTTTGCCTTCATTTCCCCATCCACGCCACACACACACACAAACACATACACTGTATATCTGTTTCACCCTCTGCCTTTTTTTTGTTGTTGCTACAGCCCCTCGCACGTGCACACACCTCTTCGTCGTTGTGTAGCTCTGTCTCTCTTTGTGTTTATTTGTGTGTGTCTGTGCGTGTTTTTTGTTGTTTTTGTGCATACGTGCTACAGTGACATTGCGGTGTCATCTATAAGCACATCACCCCGCTGCCACTGCAACTGCTCGTGTGCACACGTGTATATACCTATACACACAGACGAGCACGCACACACACACACACAATTGTACGCACAAGCGTACACGTATATACACTGAAACTCGCGTGTCTGCACCTTTTCGTTCACCCACCGCCCTCCTCTTCGTTCACTCACATCCTACTCTCTCTTTGTCTGACTGACTGTCTGACTCGTTGCGCAATTGTACACGTCCCGTGTTGCATCATGCGTCGATTGCTGTCGCCCAGCACGCCCGTGCCAGCACCCGGCGTCGCGACATACTTTGCACACGACGACGTCGTCGACAAGCCGATTGCGTCGCACATGTCGGCGACGTCACAGCGGCGCAGGCAGCTGGCGCCACTGTCAGCCGCTGCATTGGCGGCGGCAACAGCAACAAGGCGCAACACGGCCACTGCCGCTGCTGCTGCTGCTGCGCTGCATCAGCAACAAGGAGGCAGTGTCGTCGATGACAGTGGCAGCGGCAACAGCAAGCGTGCGCACGAAGGCGACGTTGTGTGGTCAACAACGGCGCACAAGGAGGTGGAGCAGCTCGCCATGTCGACTGCCCTTGCTGCTTCGACATGCAGTCACGTGACATTGGCTGGCTTGACAAGTGCATCGACGCAGCGTACGTCACCGTCACCAACGTCGTGTGCGCTGTCGCTCATGCCGCATACGGTGCAACTGTCAGTCGGCGTCGGTGCGGCAAGCCACAACAACGACAACAGCAACAACAACAGCGCACGCAGTCGCAACAGCGCGTGCGTGCGCGCACAACCGTACGCCTCCTTTCTCTTGCACGCAGACACGCTTGCGGGTCGCTGTACTGCTATTACTGCTGGTGCTGTTGACGACGTTGACAAGGCGGTTGCGGTCGACGCGTTGACGACGCACAGTGGTGCACACTACGCGGCAGCAGCAGCAGCAGCAACAACAACAGCAGCGTCACGCTATACACTGCAGCCGGTTGCTGTCACTGCACCACTAGCCACGTACATGGCCAACTATATGCACAGCAACGACGTCGACAACAACACGATGACGACCACGAACTACACGCAACACGGCGACAAGGACACGACTGCGGCGCAGCCGTGCGTCTGCGCACACGAGACGTACAGCGGTGATCGTCGCACACCACCGCGCACGGACAGCTACTACAGCAGCAGTCAGCCGTCACCTGGCTCACCGCCACGTGTGGTGCACACGGCCCGTGTGACGCCCGTGCACATGACGACGGACGCGCATGCGGAGAGCATGGCACTGTCACCGTATGCTATTACTACTACGACTACAGCAGCAGCAGCTGCAGACGCCGCAGATGCAGCTGCCGATGCAACAACGACGACGATCACTACACCGTCGACGGCGACGACCGACTGCAGCATACGCACCGCACCGACGCCGTCACCGCTGGCAGGCGCGACTGCGTATGCGGTGACGCCGTCGGCAACATACCTTGCCGGCACACGCGTGCTATACACAAACGATGACGACGGCAAGGACGACAACAACAACGACAACAATGATGATGACGATGACGTGTACAACAGCAAGCACTACAGCGTCATGCTGCGCTACACGTGCCCGACACTCGCGCCGCAACCGCTGTTCGCCACCACCAACACCACCACTGCGACACTGACGAGGTCAGCAGCAATGACAAACGCCACTGCTGCTCATGCGTACGACATACACAAGTACAACAACAACAGCAGTGAGGTGACAGCGGCAGCGCTGACAACAAACGATGTCGCGTGTGGTCACGCAGCGGCTGCGCTGCGTCGTGCTCGACGACTGCCACGCCCTGCCGCACACAGTGCAGTGACGCTGTACGACGAGCATGCGGCAGAAACAACAAACGCGACAGCAACGACAACAACGAAGGCAAACGCGGCCATGCGTGCGAGTCGCGCAAACACGCACACCACCGTTGTGGTCGCCTCCTGCTCTGCTGCAGCAGCAGCAGCAGCAGCAGCAACATCATCGCAATCACTGCAGCAACCGCAACGTGCATCGCCGTCGCTGCGCTTTGTGTTTCCGTCGCAGCCGCCGCTGCCGGCGACGACGGCTGCACCACCGCTGCCGTACTCGCGTCAGGAGCGTAATGACGTCTACGGTGGTGGCAACAGCGGCGCTTTGGCAACCGCGGCTGCTCCTGCCATTGTCGTTGTTGTAGACGAGCGCGCACGCCGTCTCAGCCGTGGCGTGTGCTCGTGCGTGCGCGTCGACGACTCGGCGGCGGCGCGATACACACGTCGCCGCGCCGCACTGGCGGCTGTGCAGGCGATGCTGCAGTGAGTCGCACGCACACAGTCAGTCGTGTCACAGCATCAGACGTGACGTCGTCGAGTATGCATCGTCGTTGTCGCCTTTGCCTCACACACACACACACATAAACATACGCACATTCTCTTCACCGCCCACCCTCGCTTACGCTCTCGCTCTCGCTGGTTGCCCTTTACATTCTATTTCAGTCACTTTACTGTGTTACTGTCCCTCACACTCGCTTGTTCGCTTCCCTGTCTTGTATGCATGTGCATATATGTGTGTATGTATGTGTGCGCGCGTTTGTGTCTGTATGTGTATATTGCTATTGTCTACGCTTGTTATGTGGTGCAAATGTGTGTACGTATATTTGTGTGTGTGTGTGTGGCGTAAACAAAGGCACAAAAACAGAGTACATGCGCTATGTGTGTCGCACACACACACGCAGTGTGCTTGCATGCATGCTGCTGCTACTGTAACACATTGCGCACGCTCGTTTTGTAGTCACGACACACATACACATACACATACACACACACATTCTTTCGCTCTTACATACACGCAAAGTGATACACGCACTCTTGTCGCCATGTACTACATGCCGTACATTGGCAGCGTCGCGCCCGCGAATGAGCAGCAGCAGCAGCAGCAACAGCAACAGCAGCAGATAATGTTACAGAGCAGCTTTGGCAATCTCAGCCTCGGTGACGCCTACGCCACGGCGACACCAGCTGCAGCGACGCAGGCGCCGTTGCTCGCGGAGATGAGCACACTCAGTGTCAGTGGCGCATACAACAACAACAACAGCAGCAGTGCTGTACAGCAAAGCAGCAGCGGCAGCGGCAGCACAACGACACCGACATCGCTGTCGTCGGCGCACTTTAGTCAGCCAGTGTCGGTGCTGCCGTACTCGTTTGTGCACGCGCACCCAACAACGATGCACGCGTCGCCAACACTGCCGCAAGCGTACATGCAACAAGTACAACAACAACAACAACAACGACAGCAGCAACAGCAGCAGCAGCACGCACAGATGATGTCATTGCTTCATATGCCCGCCGTGCTGCCACCGCACATACTGCAACAACAACCGCAGCAGCAGCAACAACACGTGTACAGTACACAGCAACAGCAGCAGCAGCAGCAGCCACCATTGCTGTCGTCGACAAAGGCGACACAAATGACGGCAACGTTGCCCATGACAACTACGCCGCTGCCCTTCTTCGTGCCTGCTATACCACCACCACACCCGCACCCGCATAACAGCAGCAATGACTACGAGTACGCTGCGCGTGCCAGTGGCATGTCGCAGCTGCTGCAGTCGGCCGTGTCGTCGGCGCGGCCCTCGTGCGACGCCATGGCCACACAACAACAACAACAGCAACAAGAGACGTCAAGTGTGTCAACGAGCGCTGCTGTCAACAACAACAACCACAACAACAACAATGACAGCAGTGACAGCAATGACAATGGCCGTCTGAGCGGCGTTGACGCGTCCGTGACGGCAATTCATCGCTTCCTGGCCACGCACGGCACCGACGCCGCCGATGCGGCGGCGGTGATGCACGAGGACAAGCAGTATGTGCTGCAGCAGCTGGCGCGCATGCGTCGCTACTGTGAACGCACACTGCGGGCAGAGCGCGAGTTGGTGCGCGCAGAACGTTATTTTAACGACATGCACGCCCTCGAGCACGAGCTCGCCACCGCCCTGCAGTCGGTGCAGCACCACGACGACGGCGACGCGGCCGAGGCCGCGGAGCGTGCGCGTGCTGCATGCACACAGGACAGCAGCAGCAGTAGCAGCAGCAGCAGCACTGAGGCGGACGTGGCACACGTGACGGCAGAGCTGCAGCGTTGTGCGGACAGGACTGCGCTACTCGAGCGTCTTGACAGTACACTGGCCGAGCTGGAGCTGACGCACAGCGACTTACAACGGCAGTACATACTACACGACGTGTACGCAAACAGCAACAACAACGACGACACCGACGACAACAATGGCGGCGATGGTGATGTGAGCGCGAGCGTGCGTGCGCGCATTGCCGCCGTGCGCGAGCGCCTGATGGACGAGCTGCTGTTGCTGCGTCGTGAGGTGGCTGTACAAGATGGACAGTATTACTACATCACCGCCGGCGAGGTGCCCGAGGAGATGCCGCCAACGCTGCTGCTCGTCGCGGTGCCAGCACACGCCGCACGTGCAGCTGCGTTGTCATGCAGCAACAACAGGCACACGGTGTGTGGCAACAACAACGCAGCAGCAACAACAACAACAACAGCGACAACCATGTCACACGAGGCGTGTGTGACGGTCATTGCCAGTGCACCGCGTTATGCACAGGTGTTGCTGTTGCGTGCAGTGCTGCTCTCGCTCGACGCGATGACGGCGCGTCTGCTCGACTTGTCTGTGTACAAGCAACGCCACGCACACGAGCTGCAGTGTAGCCTGTCACGCTACACAGACGACGACGACAACAAGAGCAACAGAGCGAACAAGAGCAGCGGCGGCGGCGGCGGTGGCGACGCTAGCAACGGTGCAACAAGCAAGGTCACCCGTCAGCAGCTTGTGCAGCAGCGCGAGGAGGTGCTGCGTGAGCTGGCCGTGTACACGACATGTGTACAGCAAGTGCAGGCGCTCAGTGTGCGTGTGGCGGCGGTGCGCGCGCGCGTCGATGCGGCGCTTGCGACGAGTGCGCAGCTGCGTCGCGCCTTGCTCGAGGCGCTCGAGCAGCGACTGTGTGATGAAGAGCGCACACGTCGTGCCACACGCGCGAGCACGCGCACAAGCATCGACAAGAGCAACGAGAAGAATGGCAATGCGGAGGGCAGCAGAAGCAGTGCAGACGACGCTGTTGTCGAGCACAACAACAACAACAGCAGTGACGGTCGCAGCAGCAGCAACAACAGCAGTGCACGTCCGTCGATGCAAACAATGACGATGAGCAACAACAACAACAATGGCAACGACGACGGTGACGGTCATCGCACACTGCCACCGCCGCGTGCCTCGAGCATCTTTCGCAGCATGCTGCTGCGCGTCGCCGCACAACACGAGGCGCACGCTCACGACACGACGGCAGACGATGCAGTGCAGCAGGAGCAGGAAGAGCAGCAGGAGCAGGAGCAGATCGATGACGAGGACAATGCGACAGTCGTCGAGGACGATGGCACGCAACAGCACGACGAGGCAGTCGAGCAGCAGCAGCAGCAGCAGACTGTTGTCGATGGCAAGGCTGACGACAATGACGTCGTCGTACTCGACAAGGCGGACCGACGCCGTGTGCGCAGCAGCAGCAGTAGACACGCTGACGACAGCGGCAACAAGGATGACGCCACTGTAGCAACGGCAGCATCGGCAGCAAACACACACGACGCAGCAAGACGCACAGTCGACAAGGACAATGACAGCAGCAGCAGCAACAGCCGCAACGACCTGCGCAGTGTCGACGCGTATGAGCACAACAACGAACACGGCCACGACGAGGACAACGACGACGGCGACGGCGAGGAGGAGTCGCCAGTAGAGTACAGCTTACGTAGTGGTCGATTGTGGTCAGGAGTGGGTGTGCTGATGAAGGCTGTGGTCAAGCGCGCGTTGACCTTTGCCGACAGCGACAGCGAGAGTGACGAGGACGAGGCGGAGGGCAAGTATGCGCATGTGCACCACGCGCAACGCAAGCGCGCACGCACAGACGACGAGGCGTAACAGCAGCATGTTGTGTGTGCGTGTGTGCTCGTGTTACAGTATATATATGTGTGTGTGTGTTACTAACGCACACAAGACGAAGCAGAAGCATACGCAACGTTGGCCTAGGCGCTCTTGTTGTTGTTGTTGTACGCTTGCTTGCCGTAATGTCGTGTGAGTGTTGCTGTCATGCACACCTGCGTCCGTCTCTGTCGCGCATGTCATGTTGTATGTTACACTGTTGTGCATGCTGTAGTTGCACACACATACACACACACACACACACACATACACACATAGTCGAAGAGCATGAAGCGGCGTGTGTTGCGAGCACACACAAACAAGCACAATCTGCGTCAGTTGTCTGCCGCCAATGCGCTGGTGCCTGGCGCGTACAATGTTCTCTGTGACGCGTCGTTTCTGCGTGCGGTGCTCATAGCCTACACACATAATCACATACCCCGGCCACGTCGTCGACATAAGCGCAACAACAAGCGCAACAATGCAACTACTACAACAACAACACCACCACCACACATCTTCGCCTATCTACGCCAGCACGTCGAGGAGGCGTTTGCGGTGCTCGACAGCAACAACAGCACCAAGGCAACAGCAACAACAGCTGCAGCAGCAACAGCCGCATCGCGCAAGGCCACGCAGCTGCATGTGCGCTACCTGTGTCTGCCGACGACGACGCATGCGCTGCGACGTCTGGTGCGCCAGCACAATGACAGCAACAGCAACAGCAAGAGCAGCGGCAAGACGTCATCGGCGTGTGCTCGTCGCCATGGCGCTGGTGGTGCTGCTGTGCATGCAGCCTCGGCCACAGCCGTGCACGGCGACACGGCACACAAGCATCTGCTACATCGTGTCCTTGACATGCGTCACGCAGACAAGCTGCTGCGCTCACTCGAAGTGCTGCGCCGAGACAAGACAGCAGCAGCAGCAGCAGCAGCAGCAGCAAAAGCAGACGCGGCGTTGTCATACAGCTTCGATGACAATGAACGCAACGAGGCCAAGGCAATTGCCGAGGTGCTGCAATACTGTGCGGCCTTGCGAGGTACAAACGTCAGCAGCAGTAGCAGCAGCAGCAAGAAGACGACGACGGCGTTGCTCGCACCTCTCGTGACGTCACGTTATGGCAGCCACACATCGCAACAGCAGCAAGACGAAGAACAGCAACGACCGCTGTCGACGACGCCGAATGCGCATTGTTTGTTTGTTGCTACGCAAAGCCACGATGTGCGCCGTGCGCTGCCGCCCGACGCGGCGGTGTTGCGGCTCGCACGGCAGCCAACGTGTGTGTGGGTGGAGCGGTGCGGCAGCACGTTTCACTACACCGACGACAACACACACAAGGCGACAGCAGCAGCGACAGCAGCAGTGCACAGTGGCAGCGTACACGCACCATCGCGACGTGTACAGCTGTCTGCCGCCGATGTTGCCTTTATGGCATCCCTTGACAAGCCGACGACGTCGTCAACGTCGAAGACGGCGGTGACAAGCGTGACAACAATGACGCATGCACCGCCCAGCACGGACGCGGTGACGGCAGACGCTGCAGCCGAGACGAGCGCGGCACTGCGCGTCGTCGGCAAGCGACCGCGCAGTGCGAGTGTGCATAGCAGCACACGACACACGCCACGAAGGGCATCGTCGGCCGCGGTAGCACACGCCAATCCGCTGTCATGCAAGAAGAAGCGCAAACGTGAGGTCTTTCGCGTCGATCAGCGTAAGTGACACGCGCGAGTGAGTGTGTGTGTGCGTTTGTGTGAGGGATAGGAGAGAGAGAGAAAAAAGTGTGAAGGAGTAATATGACGAGTAAGCCGATGAGCGACACGCGCAAACAACGTACAAACACATTGTATGTGTGTAAGTGTGTGTTGTTTAAGAAATTATTATTTGTTGTATACGTTTGTTGCATGTGTGTTTGTGTAGTTGTGTGTGTGCAAGTGTGTGTGTGTGTGTGTTGCATGCGGTCGTGATGCGTGATGCAGAGCTCATTGCCCTACTCGCGCACGCCACCTGCGCCGGCAGCACGGTAGCACACGCGGACAATAGCCATCGCCGTCGTCGTCGTTGCCGCAGCAGCACAACAAGCAGTGGTGCGGATGCGCAGGCCACTACGCGTGCGGCGGCACACACACCACAGCGCAAGCGTAGCAGCCGCACAAAGAGCGAGCGCGAAGACGACGACGACGACGGGGACGCTACTGCAGCCGTGACGTCCTCGTCGTCTTCGCTGCCGCCGGTGCAGCACACGAGCATCAACTGGTGCACCGTGGCGGCGCTGCTGTACGCGACGACGCGGCAGCTGCACACACCCGCGCGTGTGCGTGCGCTGTACATGCAGCTGCTCACCAGTGATGCGTACAAGCAAGACGAGGCAGCACTGCGGCGCGACGCGGTTGCGCGCGCGGCGGCGGTGGTGGCAACAACAACGTCAGCGACGCCATCGTCACCACAAGACGACGAGCACGACAACAAACACAGCGACAAGGACGACGACGACGACGACTACATGCAGCCACGGCCGCTGTCCACGCTGACGGAGCTGTCGTATATGGCTCACTCGGCGGCAGCCGCCACCGCGCTGCTGCCGCCGCCGCCGTCGTCGCCTCTGCCCACACGCGCGCACACGACTCACACGGACGATGGCAGCACAAGGACAGTCACGGCGGTGAGCAAAAGCAACGTCAAGACCGAAGACGACAAGACGCAGACGACGACGACGACGACGAGAAGGCGCGGCGCAAGCGACGACGGCGCAGACGACGACGACGAGGACGAGGACGAGGACGAGGTACAGGCGTGGCTGCGACGCTTGTCACCCGCGCTGCGCGCGCACGCGCGGCGGTTGTGGTGCGAAGTGGCACTGCGTCACGAGGTGCTCTCGGCGCTGCTGCAGCAGTTCTTCTGCGTCGAGGGCGCCGATGTGTTCTTCGCACCTGTGCCGGCAAACACGATTATGGAGTACAATGGTGTGCGCCTGGCGTCGTACCACAGTGTGGTGCGCGTGCCGATGTCACTGATGGCGGTCAAGAAGTGCATCAGTGACAGTCGTCGCGACTACCACGCACTGACAAGCATGGCTGCCCTCGCACAGCAGCAGCAACGCCGTCAGCAGCGACTGCTGCAGCAACAGCAGCAACAGCAGCAGCGTCGACAAGAAGGCGACGGCGGTGGCGCCGCGGAGAGCATGCCGGACAGTGTCACGGACGATGGCAACAGCAGCGTCGGCAGCGATGTGTACGACGCACAGAGCGCAGTGCGCATTGACAACAGCAACAACAATGGCATTGACACACGTGCTGTGTGTGCAACTGGCAGCAGCAGCAGCACTGTCGTGCCACTGTCTCGTTCGAGTCACATGGAGCGCATCGTCACACTTGCCGAGCTGCATCGTGCCGTGTGGCTCATTACGGCCAACTGCGTCATGTTCAACGCACCCGAGACAAACTACCCGTACACGGCCCGCCGCTTTGCGAGCGCGTGCACACGCGTCTTGCTCGACTACTGCGACAAGCAGCTGCTGTCGTAGTCTGTGCGCGCTGTTGTCTTGCTTTGTACGTGTGTGTGTGCGTGTGCGTGTGTATATTGTAAGATTGCTGTAACAACACAACAACAACAACAATGTGCACACATGGCCACGTCACGACAATGTGCACATCTACGTGCTCGCATGTGCTTGTTTGTTGTTATTGTTTGTTTGCTGTATACGTGTATAGTTGGTGTCTACGCACTCTACTCGCATAAGCTCTCTTCACACTCCACACGCGCTCATCACTCAGCACTCACTTTCACACACACACTTACACACACTTACACACACACACTCACACTCAGACACACTCGCAAACATGCTGCGCGCTTCGCGTCTGTCCGCCGCGGCGTCGGGCTTCTACATGCCCAATGTCAGCTTCTGTGGCACCGGTGCGATGAAGTTGGCCGGTGAGAAGATTCGCTCGATGAACTTCAAGCACCCGCTCATTGTCACGGACAAGGGCATCTGCGCGTGTGGCGTGCTCGACTCGGTGGTGCAGACGCTAAAGGAGTACGGCATTGAGCGCGTCACCGTCTTTGACGAGGCGAAGCCGAACCCGACGGTGAAGAACGTCAACGACGGTCTGCGCATGCTCGAGGCGAACCAGTGCGACTCGATCATTGGCCTCGGTGGTGGCTCGCCGCAGGACTGCGCCAAGGGTGTGGCGATTGTCAAGACAAACGGTGGCAAGATTGAGGACTATGAGGGGCTGAACAAGGCAAGCAAGCAGCAGTACCCGCTCATCGCGGTCAACACCACCGCCGGCACGGCGAGTGAGATTACGCGGTTTGCCGTCATCACGGACGAGGCCCGCCACGTCAAGATGGTCATCACGACGGACATGTGCACCCCACTTGTCGCGGTCAATGACACGATGCTGATGATGAAGCAGCCACGTGCCCTGACGGCCGCCACCGGCATGGACGCGCTGACGCACTCGGTGGAGGCGTACGTGTCGAACAGCGCCTCGCCCATCACGGACGCGTGCGCGCTGCAGGCGATTCGCCTCATTCGCGAGCACCTGCTGAACGCGACGAACAACGGCGCCGACGAGGTGGCGCGCGAGGGCATGTGCTACGCGGAGCTGCTCGCCGGTATGGCGTTCAACAGCGCCGGCCTCGGCTACGTGCACGCGATGGCGCACCAAATGGGTGCCGTGTACGACTTGCCGCACGGCGTGTGCAACGCCATTCTGCTGCCGCACGTGCAGGAGTTCAACAAGACGGTCGCGGCGCACCGCCTGCGCGACATTGGCGAGGCCCTTGGCCAGAACAACACGGCACGCAGCGATGCGGCGGCCGCCGATGCCGCCATCGCCGCCATCCGCGCCCTCGCCCGCAGCGTCGACATCCCAGCCGGCTTCAAGATGCTCGGCGCGAAGGAGGGCGACCTGCCGCGCCTCGCCGAGGCGGCGATGAAGGACGTGTGCGCGCTGTTCAACCCGCGCGAGGCGACGGTCAAGGACGTCATTGAGATTTACCGCAACGCCATGTAAACGGGACAGGGCGGGCCTGTGCGACCGCGGTGACGGTGGCGTTTGTGTCCGTGTAGCCGTGTGTGTGTGTGTGTGTGTGAGAAAGTGGACGCACACCGCACGAGCGCAGGGGACGCGCGCGCGCGAGAGAGTGACGAGACATGACGCACTCAAAAGAGAAAACGATACAACACACACGTGTGGTCTATATGTATATGTGTGCGCGTGTGTGTGCGAATGTATGTGCAACGTCCGCGAAGGCGAGAGTAGTTAACACGAAGTACACCTCACCCCACGGCAACACACACACACACACGCATACGCATGCGTGTCTGTGTGCGTGTATGTGTGCTTGTGCGACAGCGCACGGTGGACGATCGTGGCGCACGTCGATGCTTGTAAGTAGGCAAGTGTAAATGGGACGGCAAAGATGACTGACGTAAGCATGAAGAATGGTAATGGTATGTGTATGTATGTGTGTGTGTGTGTGTGTATGCGGCAGACATGCAACGAGTCGAATGTGCACTGTCGTCGTCGTCGTCGTCGTTTTTTGTGTTTCGTGTTTTGTGTTCTTTTGTTACGCGCCCACTGGACATGCGTGCACATGCAACTTATCTGCACTTACAAACAAGGCAACACCACGCATTGACACACAAACGCACACAGAGGCGCTTGTGTGGTGTGTGTGCGTGTGTGGTGTGGTGGCCGCGTGCGCTCGCGTGTGCTCGTGTTTACGTTTATACATACACACACATATATATGTATCTGTGTGCGCGTGTGCGTGCAGACGCGACGCGTACGACACGTCAAAAAACGGTATACATCAACGCTTACACACACTTGCACTCCCCACACACACAACAACAACACACACGCGCGCTCGCAAAGCAAAAGAGGACACACACGCACGTGGCTGGTGCGGGGTGTGTCAAGGCAAACGCAGAGGGGGGGCTACAGAACGTAAAGGCGAGCAAAATGGGCAGCAAATGTGGCAGGCATGGCGGACAAGAGCGACGACGCAGCGACAGCGAGAAACAAGGCACGCGCGTGTATATGCTTGTGTGCGTGTATGGTGTATGCGCTTCGGCTTTGCTTGACTGTTGTTGTTTTGCATGCTCGCCACGGCACGCCGCACACACGCACACACACACACACAGAAAGAGAGAGGGCGAGCAAGAAGAGTTGCATGTGCACACAATGCGATCTTTGCTGCAGTGTTGCTTGCCCCTTTGCTTTTGTAGCATAAACAGCCACAGACACACATAGCATGCCCATCTTCACGGCGGTGCTGAAAGCGAGCGAGTGCGACGGCGTCAGTCGCATCGAGCCGGCGGAGGCGCGCACGTGGGGCGTGCGCTGTCGCTGCGGCAGCTGCGATGAGGTGTCACACAACTTTGTCTACGTCGACGAGGCCAGCGCACACGAGACGAACACCGGCGGGGTGCACCAGTGCTCGTACAAGTGCCGCTTCTGCGCCAACCCGATCAACCTCGACGTCGTCGCGCGCAGCGCTGGCGCGTACAACTGCGCCAACGACACCGCCGGCGGCGCGGTGGTGCAGTTTGACGTCCGCGGCGGCGAGCCGGTCGAGCTCGAGCTGGACGACCAGTGGGTTGTCTACAGCGACGGCGGCGCACGCTTCGCCAACGCCGACCTGTCAACGGACTGGTGCGAGTACGACGAGGCCGCCGGCGCGTCACTGAACGTCATGGGCGCGCGCATCGAGTTTGCGCGGCCGCGCAAGAAGTAGCGCGCACACAAGCAGTAGCGACGAGGCGTAATGTTTTGTAGGGTGTGTGATTGTTTTTTGCGATTGCGCCGCGTGACGGCAACGACGGAAGGTAACGACAAAACGAATGCGCATGTGCGGTGGGGTGCTGTTCATGTTTGCTTCTGACCAATCGTCGCGCGCACACACGCGACTGTGTGTTTGTCATTTGTTTTGCCGCTTGCCTTGCGTTGCGCGTAGCCAAGTGCACGGCGACGCGCGCACACCGGCATGCAGCGCCTCGCGACGTGGCTCCTCGGCGGCGACGACGACGACGACTCGCACAGCGACTCGTGCAGCTGCAGTAGCTGCAGCGGCACGTCGTACGTAGCGAGCAGCCGCAGCAACAACGATGACGACGACGACAGCGCGACGGCATCGCGCAGCTCGGCGGCGACGCTGTGGGCCGCCGACGCCGCCGCACAGCACGCCACCGCCGCCGCCGCCACGACAACGCCGCACCAGCGGTCCGTCGACGCGGTGATGACGTACCTCGAGACGGTCGAGCCGGCCGTCATTGAGATTGTGCCGCGCACACCGCGCTCAGGCGACGACGACGACATCGTTGTCGCGGCGACGGCGGGACACCTCGACGACCTCGACGACGACGACGCGCACGTCAGCGACAATGACGATGTCATCGCCGTCGGCGGCGACAAGCGCGGCGCCGCCGTCGCCACGACGCCGCCCGCCACGGCAACGTTGCGCGACACGGCGCCAAGTAGCAGCGACGGCCCCACCGCGAGCGCCGCGCGCAGCAACGCAACCACCAGCAGCAGCAACAACAAGGACGGCGACGGCGCCCGCAGAGCACGCCTCGAGTCGTTTGCGCAGCTGCAGCGCGCGTGGCAGACGACGCTGCAACAGCAACAGCCGCAGCAGCCGGCGCAAACAACGCAGCAGCCGCAACAAAAGCACAACGACAACAACAGCGCGACGCAGGCGCTCGTCACCATCGACGTCGTCGTCGATGCGGCGCGCATGTAGAGCGATCGCGCAGATGCGAACGAACAAGCGTGCATGTGTGAGTGTGTGTGCGATACAAAAGAGACGATGCAAAGCAAAATGAAACGCACGTATGTGTGTGTTTGTGTGCGCGAATGCCTCGTTTGCACGGTTGCCTTGCCGTCGGCAGCGTTAGTCGCTAGACAACAACATGAGAAATAAGATAAGTGTCGCGACGCAAGCTTTGCGAACACACGCAGCGACGAACCAATGCTCTCCACTTTGCATGTGTCATCGGGGGCTTAGCTCAGTGGTAGAGCATTGGATTCCAAATCCAGGGGTCGCAGGTTCAATCCCTGCAGTCCTCACTTTTTTGTGTGTGGTCAAGAAGAGAGACAAGTCAACGACTGCAAAGAGAGCAAGACACAAGAGCGCTGCGCGTGTGCTGTGTTTACTTACTCTCTCTTGTTCCAGTGCAAGCATTCGTTGCACGTTACATATATAGAGAGAGAGAGATAGACGGTTAGATGGAGAAGAAGACAATACACACAGACGCGTGCACGCTACGACAGACGCGCCGCCGCCTCCTTGATCTCGCGGTTTGTATAGACGACAACGTCATCACTGGCGCCGCTGTTGCTGTTTTGCAGCAGCGTGCTGACGATGCAGCGACCGCACGTGTCGACCGGCAGCGCCGGCAGCACAACACGCGCCAGGCGCTCGACAAGGCGTGTCTGTCCACCGCGGTGCAACAGGCCAGGCCGCAGTATCGACAAGGACACGGCGGCGCCGTTGCCCGCCGCATTGTGCGCGCGCACGCGCTCGACGAGCGCCGCCTCGACGCAGCCCTTGGTGCGCGGGTAGAGCAGCAGCGACGACGCGCTCGCGTTCATCGCGCTGACGCAGCACAGCGCACGCAGCGTGCACGAGCTGTCCCGCGGCGTCGCGGCAGCAGCGGCAGCGACGCTGCTGTCCTTTCCCGCGGCCACGCCGCCGCCGCCGCCGTTGCGCGCACCGTCGCCAATGTGCTGCACGAAACCGTCGTCCTCGTTGTGCGCGGGTGTTATTGTTGTCGTCGCAGCTGTTGCTGCTGCGCCGCCGGCAGCTTTGGCGAGGCCCGCGGGCGCAGAAAAGGTCAGCAGCGCCTCGACAAACGCAATGGCGTAGTCATAGTCGCAGCGCACAAACGCCGCCGCACTGCCAGCATCGCGCCGCGTCGTGCCGAGGCACATGGCCGCACACGCGTGACCGCCAAACACGCCCTTGTAGTACGCCCATTCGTCGTCTGTGCTGCTGCTGCTGCTGCTGCTGCGTTGCGCCAGTGCCGTGGCGCGGTGCCGCTTCGCCCACGTCGTCGCAAAGCGCTCCCAGTCGAAGCTGACGACGCGCAGCTTCTGCAGCTGTGCCTGCGTCACGGCAGGCGCCTCATCGTCACTGCGGCCCTTGTTGCTGCTGCTGTTGTTGCTGTGGCTGCTGTTGCTGACGCCGTCGTCATCGCCACGAGTGCTGCTGTCGCTGCTGTTGTTGTTGACAGTGTGCAGGCCAAAGAGCGTGGCGTAGTCGCTTACACGAGCACCCGTCGCACGCGTCAGCGCGACGACAGCGCCAACGCGCGCATCACGCAGCGCATGCAACA
The DNA here is from genome assembly GCA_023091115.2 of Trypanosomatidae sp. Fi-14. Lineage (NCBI taxonomy): Eukaryota > Euglenozoa > Kinetoplastea > Trypanosomatida > Trypanosomatidae > Trypanosomatidae sp. Fi-14. The sequence goes on along the minus strand of JAKVQF020000956.1, from coordinate 21,209 downwards.
CGACAGTGCGGCCCACCGCGCCCGTCGCGCCCGCCACGAGCAACGACGACATGATAGCACGACAACACGCGCAAGCAATAACGTGTGTGTAGGTGTGCGTGGGTGTGTGACTGTGTGTGTGACTGTGTATTTGCGTAACAGCTATGTGTAGATGCAGAGTTGCAAAACAAACGAGCATGTATACAGTCACACTCACACTTGGTACACCACACCTGCCAGACACATCACGACGTATGCACGCACACGCGCGTACACAAATACGCTGCTGCCCATTGCAAACACACACACACAGTGCCACTGCTCGTACGTCATACAAGACACACACACACACACACAATTACCTACTTTACATTGCATTACCTGCCCACATACACACACGCGCGCACACAGTGTGTGCTTGTGCCCTTCTCGTCTTACAGATGGCATGCACACATGCGCTCTTACCGAAGCACACAGACACATATGTTTAAACAGACCGTAGCAAGATTGTGTGTGTGTGTGTGTGTGCATTGCGCTCATGTACAACGCGCGCGCGCGAGGCGGGTGGACTGTGTGAGGTGGAGAGCAAAAACGAGCAAACACAAAGAGAGAGTGTGTGACGTGGTGCGGGTGTCATATGTTTGCGTATGTGTGTATGTCAACAAAACGTCTGCATTTGTACACGCATGCACATACCGTACGTGTGTACGTATGTGTACATGTATGTGGTTTTTGCCATGTTTGCTTGTGTATGTATGTGTGTGTGTGTGTGTGTTGTCATCTGTACTTGTATACGTGCGTGTGTGTGTGTGTGTGTGTGTATGTATGCGTTACATCTACCTGTGTTTGTCTAGCCAAAAAAGAGAGGGAGTGAGAGACGGACCGCTACCGTGCGCCTATGCAAACGCATTACACCGACACGCATACGCAGACACACACGCACACATACACATATACACACGCATACACATATGTATACACACGCGCACGTCGTACGCTCACATGCACTCTGGTTGTTGTTGTTACTGTTGCTGCAGCTGCAGCTGCCGCTCGACGCGCAGCATCGCCTCATTGATGCGCGTCTCGAGACGCTTGCCAAAGTTTTTCTTCATGAGCAGCTGCATATTCGCCTGTAGCTGCGGCAAGATGCCAATGTGCTGCGTCACGACGCGCGTGTTTGCTGTCGCAGCAGCAGCACCGCCACTGCTGCCATTGTTGTTGTTGCCACACTCGACCGCACCATCGTCAACGACCGTGACGTGTCGTATCGTCAGTAGCTCGTCAATCGGCGCGACCGTCAGCAGTCGCTGCAGTACATAGTTGCCCGACGAGTCGAGTGCAATGTCAATGAGTGCCGTAGGGGCGTCGTCGACCACGTCGCTGTGCGTGTACGTCGGCATCAGTGACAACATCGCCGCACCTGGCCGCAGTGCAGCAGCGTCAGCGGCGCCGTCGCCGTGTGCGTAGCCGCCCTCGTGCCCGTACAACAACAACGACGACGAAGACGACGACGACATGGCCGCGCGCGTCGTCAGCAGCGTACGACACAGCATGCGCAGTGCCGCCTCACTGCAGCAGCGCAGCAGCTGCTCCATGACATGTGACGCATACTTGTCTGTACAAAGCTGCACCAGATACACCCGTGCGGCGGACGCGACGGCGTCAATGAGCGCCACCTCACCGCGCCGCGCACACTGCTCGAGGGCGTGCTTGACGACGTAGTTGCCGTACGGGTCCACCATCAGCTCCACCACGTGCGCAAAGATGCAGCGCATGAGCGAAGCAAAGTAATCCTCCTCGCCGTCTTCCGTGTTGTTGTTGTTGTTGCTGTTGTTGTTGTTGTCCTCGCTGCCACGCCCAGTCGTCTCGTCATTCGTTCGTGCTGCTACTGCGGCGGCCGCACTTGCTGTCGACGTCGCATTGATGTTGTTGTTGTCCTTCTTGTTGCCATCCTTCGCGCTGCATGCGCTCGTCAGGGCCGTGTAGCCGTGCTGTTGCTGTTGCTGCGGCTGCGCAGCAGCAACAACGGCCGTGGATGCTGACGACGAGGACGACGGCGATGGGAAGAGCTGTGCGAAGAAGTCGATGCATTTTTGTGCAATACAGCAGCCGCACTTGTGCTTGCTCACAAAGAGAATGTTGTCCACGAGGCCGCGGTAGATGAAGGCGATGTGTGCACGCAACGGCAGCATCTGCGATGACAAGAAGGTCGATGACGATGACGATGACGATGACACCGCAGCACACGCGTCTGCCGTCACGAGCAGGCTGTTGTTGCTCTTGTCGGCATGGTCGTCCTTGCCGCTGTAGCTGCCACTCTCGTTTACACCTGTCACGATAGCAACACCACCGACGCAATTGTTGCTGTTGCTGTTGTTGTTGCTGTTGCTGTTGCTGCTGCTGTTGTTGTTGTTACAGCAGCGCGTCTTGATGTACATCATTGCCTTGCACAACACATGACCGCCATTGACATCGGTCAGCAGCTGCAGTACGCGTTTGCCCAGTGCGGCGAACACAATCGCCTCCTCGCGCGCGTTGCGCAGCGTCTCAATGAGCCGCTGCACCGCAAACGTCCCGTGCACCGACACCGCCACATCACACATGCGCTCGCACAGCGAGGAGTGCAGGAGCAGCTCGATGCGCACATCGTCGGGCGCCACCTCGAACAGGCGCTGCACCAGAAAGTTTCCATACGAGTCCGACATCACCGTCGCGAGCTCGGGCTGCACCGCGGCAACGATGCGCTGAACCGCGATCGACTGACGAAAGCGACACGCCGCCTCGCTCTTACTGACTGCACACGCGTACACACTGCTGTTGCTGTTGTTGCTGTTGTTGTTGCTCAGCGTGACCGCAGGAGCAGCACCTGCTGCTGCCGCTGCCGCCTCATCACCGTAGCCCGTCTCATAGTTTAGCACCGCCTGCAACAGCCGGCACCCTTGCTGGTCGCGTGACATGTCGAGCACACACTGCGTGACGCTCAGCGCCACCGTTGCGGGGCTGTTGTCGCCGTTCGTTGCCGCCACAATGTTGCCGCCGCTGCCGTTGTTGTTGTTGTTATCATACATGACAGGCGTCATCGCCGTCGTTGACGCAGGTCGTGACGGCATCAGTGCTGCACCGCATGCGTGACTGCTGCCGCTGTTGTAGCGCAACTCGCACTCGGTGGGCGGTGTGGTAATGTACAGCGGACTCGCACTCGACAACATGCGCAGCACGGGACGCAGTGCCGAGAGCGGCACACTCGACGATGATGACGATGACGACGTCGTCATCGTCGCAGCACCACCGGGACTGCCGCCACGATGCACATAGCCACTGCCACTGATGACGCTGTTGTTGTTGCTGTTTGTGACGGCTGTCAAGGGGCGCACGGGGGTGTGCATCAGCGAGGATGCCGACGTCGTCACACGTCCTGCTGTCGCCGCGTGCTGCGCAGCGCTGAGAGGTGTCATGGCGTTGCGCAAGCTGTACATGGTGGACGTCATCGTTGTTGTTGCAGCAGCACCAGCAGGCATGTTGCCGCGGTGGTAGTTGTTACCAGGCGAGGTGAGCAACGTCGTGTTGCCACCACGTGCCGATGCGAATGCGGCGTGCCTGCTGCCGCTGCCACCGCTGCCAAGGATGCTGCTGCCATTGTTGTTGTTGTTGTTGTACACGAGTGAAGACGGCGGCTGTTCCTGTGCGTGACCGACGGGCATTGTGTACATGTCATTGACATACGGTGTGTGCATACGTGCGCTGCCCTCTGCTGCTGCTGCTGCTGCTGCAACGGCTGCAAAAGTGTGCTCGCCATAGCCATAGTGCCCTGCATGCTGCTGCTGCTGCTGCTGTTGTTGTTGCAGCATCACACTGCCATGCGCGTGGTGACGATTGCTGTTGTTGCTGCCATTGTTGTTGTTGTTGTCATAGTCGTCATAGTACGCATCCGTCATGTGCGCAATCGACGAAAAGACGAGCGGCGTCGTCGACGCGTGCTGCTGTTGTTGTGTTGCCGCAGATGGCGTGGCAGCAGCAGCTGCTGTCGTCGTCGTCGATGTCAGGCGTCGAGCAGCGTATACAGCAGAAGCAGCAGCACTGCTGCTGTTGCTGTTATTGTTGTTGTTGCTGTTTGTCATCGCCGCGGCTGCAGCGGGCACGGCAGTGTAGCCTGTAGGTGTGTTGACAAGAATGTAGCGCTCACTGCCACTGCCACCATACGGACTCGTCACACACTGCCGCAGCGTCACGTCACCACCACTGTTGTTGTTGTTGTTGTTGTTGTTGTTGTTGTTGTTGTTGTTGTACGCAGCCATGGCAGCAGCAGCAGCAAGGACGACGTCCTCCTCGTTGACTCCGCCGTTGCTGCTGTTGTTGTTGTGTACATTGCCACTGTACGCGACAGCGGCGGCGGACGGTGCGGTCAGTCGTATCGACGGCGGACTGTGTTCGCGCTGCGGCATCGCTGCCGCCACATCGGACGGCAACAACAGCGCTGTCGTTGTTGCTGCTGACGGCGGAGCAAGATGCAGGGGCGAGTAGCCAAGCGTGGTAGCTGTCGTGTCGTCTTGTTGCTGTTGTTGTTCGTGCAGCATGCGCAGCTGTGCGAGCACGGCAGGCTCGAGCGCATCTGCGGCCGTCGCCTCTGCAGCCGTGGTGCTGTACATGGTCGGTGTGTGCATCGGCCTCACTGCTGACGTGGCGGTGGTGGTGGCAGTGTAGTGACTGCTAGCACTGCTGTCGGCTTGCTGCTGCTGCTGCTGCTGTTGCTGTTGTGCAAGCGAGACGAGCTGTGTATAGGGCGTGACGGTGCGACTCCAGCCACCCACAGGCACGGCGGCTGCCGCGGCGGCTGATGCTGCTGCTGTTGTTGTTGTTGTTGGAGTGCGCACAAGCAACGGACGCATCGGTGAGGGCATCGCAAAGACGCTGTGGTGCATACCCTCAGCGCCATCGTTTGCAGCAGCAGCAGCAGCAGCTGCTGCAGTTTGTCCACTGCGTGCAACAAACTCGTTGAAGGCGTGCTTGAACGTGCGCGGTGCGGCCGTCATCGTCGTCGCCACGGCGGCGGCTGCCGCTGCCGCTGCTGCCGTCGCACTGCTGTTGTCATTGCTGTTGCTGTTGTTGTTTGCAGCAGCAGCAGCGAGTGCAGACAGCGGACTGTGTTCGTACGGCGGTGCCGTCACCGCGGGCGACGTGCTCTGCGAGTGGGACGCAATCGGTGTGATGGCGCACTCGGACAAGAGCAGTGTCGCATCACGACCACCAGATGCGGCGGCTGCATATTGTGCATACTGTTGTTGTGGATGGTGCGTGTGATGATGCGGCAGCAGCGACGCGGACGCGGGGCGTGGCGACGAGGACGACTGCCCGCCATGCTGCGGCAGCAACGGCGGCTGCGGCTGTTGCAGATGATGTTGTTGCAGTTGCAGTTGTTGTTGCTGTTGCTGATGTGCAAAGAGCATGAGCTCGTCGTCCGTCATGTTCTGCCACTCCGGCTGCGGCATCGACACACTCAGGCTCGTTGTCGTGTTGTTGTTGCTCAGCAGCAGCGCACTCGTGTCATTGTCGTCGTCGGGACTGTTGCCATTGCTCACGCACACACCACCACCACCACCACCCACAGCCATCGCGCGACTGCAGCTGCTGACATTCTTTTCACTGCCTGGTGCTGCTACAGCTGCAGCACCTGTTGTCGCCCCCGTCGTCGTTGTCGACGTGCTGCCACCATACGGCGATGTTGTCGTCATCACTGTATGCGAGAGTGTGTACATGCTCTTGCGCGCCGGCGTCATCGTCGTCAGCACAACGGGCGATGCACACACGTCTTGCTGCTGCTGCTGTTGTTGTTGTTGTTGTTGCGGTGTTGTTGCCGCAGCTGCTGCCGTGACGGACAGTTGTGCGTGTGCGACGCGCATAGCATTCGTGCTAAACAGCGCCACATTTGTTGTCTTTGCCATCACATGATTGCCTGCTGCAGCTGCTGTTGTTGTTGTTGCAGCGAGTGGATCGTAATGGTAGCAGCTGTGCAACGGCGAGGCGGTCATGTTGTCCTTGTGCGCTGGCGTGGCAGACGCAACACGACACGATGACGTGCTGCTCGTCACTGCAGTGTGTGTCTGCGCCGCCGCCGTTGCAGACGTAGCAGCAGCAGCAGCGTCGTTGTTGTTGTTTTCGTCGTCCTCTCTGGCAGCCGCGGTAGCGTTTGCACATTGTGGCGCACTTGTGCTCGCGATCTTCGCGCCGCCGTCGCCGCCGTCGTCGTCTTCGGTAACGGCATACACGCGTGTCAGCAGCTCCTGCAGCTCGCGGTTGTCCATGTCAGCGAACATGATGGCGACAAGCAGCGAGAGAGAGAGAGACGGTGCGAGTGCGAATGCGTGAGCACGACACCGACACGCGTCGACGTGTGATGTGCTTGCTGTGTTGTTGCTGTGTTGTTGTGTGTGTGTACAAACGCGTACACACGACAACGACGTGGTCTATATCTGTGCTCGAATGCTACACGCGTGTATATTCGTTATGTGTATGTTTTTTGTGTATGTGTGTATGTATGTATGTATGTATATAGTTGCAAGCCCACAGCCGTGTGTGTATGTGTATGTGTATGTCTTGTGCGTACCGCGTGTGCACGCGTCTGCTCACACGACAGCGTATGCCTCGTTGCTATGTATGTGCACGTGATACTGCAGACACACGCACACGCGCTCACGCTGTCTGCACTCTGTATATGTCTTTACTTGTATATGTTTGTGTATGTGTGTATATATATATATGTTCTTACTTACCACGGTACGTTACCTACAACCTATATGCACGCACAAACGTAGCTACGTCAGTGTTTGTCTATCTGTGTGTGTATATATATATATGTGCGTGTTTGTGTATGTGTGTATGTGTCTATGCACGTTTGTGTGCGTGTAAAGGTACACACACACACACGCACCGCAACGTGACGTGACGTGACAACACACACACACACACGCACAAACGCACACAAATGCACACACACACAACGTCAGCACTACACTACCAGCACACGCACAAGCAACAAGGCAAAAGGACAGCATGATATATATACATACACGCAAGAATGAAGTACAATGTGTTGCTTGCCACACTGTGTGTATGTGTGTGTGTGTGTGTGTGTGTGCGTGTGTATACGGTACGCATGTGCACTCACCTACATCTGTCATTGCCGTCGACATTGTGCTGTGCCATCAGTGTGTGCAAAGCGATGTTGCACGCGTGCAGTGCGCGCCACAGCTGCGCATCCGTCGCAGTCGCGTCATACACACGTCGTCGACATGCGGGCGGCAACTGCGACGATGACGACTGCGGCTGCGGCAACGTGTCGTGCGCACTGCTGCCATGTGCACCCTTGTTGTTGCTGTGCAATTGCAGCGATGATGACGTGGTCCCTTCTCGCGCTGCTGCACAGCTGTCGACGTCACCACCCTCGTCCTCGTGCTCCTCGTCAACAACAACATGGTGCCACGCATCACGTGCGAGCGTATGCGACGTGCCCGTGACATCGCTGTCATCGCCGTCGTCGTTGTTCTTGTCAGCAGCAGTGGCCGTGTGCGTGTGCGCAGAGGCAGCACGCGCAGACGCCCACACATGCAGCGTCGCGTAGTTCTGCCGCAACACGAGCGCCTGCACAGCGTGTGCGTCGTACACACGCGCCATGTTGCGCGCGTGCGCACGTGAGGCGACGAGGCCGACACGCGGGGTGTACACGACGGCAGCGGCCGCCACGAGTGCCGCTGCACTCATGCCAGTCAGCACTCGATACACGCGCACGCGGCGCGCGTGACGCAGCCGCCACACGCGATACACGGTCGCCCACTGACAGTGCAGCAGCCAACTCGTCGACGCACACGACGCGAGTGCGAGGGCCACGCAGGCGTACATGCATCGTGTGCACTGCTGTGCACTACGCAGCTGGGCAACGGCGGCAGACGCACAAGCGTCGTGCAGCGCACTCGCGTCACGCGCGCGTTCGCTACTTTGCGCTGCAAGCGACTGCATGTTGTGCGAGCTTTTGTGTCTGTGTGTGTAGTGTTGTTGTCGTCCTTTGTCAGGCAAACACATGCGCACATGTCGACGTCATACATGCATGCACACAAACATGAGCGCATGTTATCCTTGTCTTGTGTGTCGGTGTGCATGCGCATTGACATAATGTCATGCAGACACAAACAAAGTGCACAGCACAAAGCGAATGCTACACCGCTGTCACACCGTCTACGCATACTCACACGCGTGCACATCTACTGCCCGCAACGTCTACACACACAATCTTACGCACACACACACACATACACACGCATATATACGCACATATACACATGTACGATGACACGTAAAACAACGATGACACTGGACGTCAGGCAAACGCGAGACGCATGCAGACACACACACACACACACATACACACACATACACATACATGCACATCACTAGATGGTGACAAGCGTCATGCGCAGTGCCTTGCGCACGTCGGCCGCCACGGGCAGCATGAGGATGCTCTTGTAGTAGCGGTGCGCGTGCGGGAAGGCGCGCACCGCGTCGGCGCGCAGTGACGGCAGGTTGTACACCGCATGCAGTCCCATCGCCAGCACCACATCCGCCGCCGTCAGCGAGTCGCCAACGACAAACACCAGGTCATGTCGCTGCACACGCGTCGACGCAACTGTGGTGCCGTAGCCCGCCGTTGCTGTTGTCATTGCGGTGGCAACAATGCCTGTC
>JAKVQF020000956.1:0-7500 GCA_023091115.2 Trypanosomatidae sp. Fi-14 | reverse complement strand
CACACACACTTACACATACACTCATACACTTATACACACTCATACACTTATACATACATATACATATGTACACTTGTCACCTCGCATCACGGGACGCGCGTGCGCACACGTGTGTGGTGTGATGTAGACGCGCTCGTGTCAGTGTGCGTGATGCACACATGTAGACATGTAACGTACGACGTGGTCGCTGCAAACATAGACGTACAAACACACTGGCACTATTACGTGTATATATATGTATGCTGGCAGTACGCACGTACGTCATGACACATATATAGGTACACATACAAACACACACACACACACGAATGCACAGATATGCATACTTGACGTGCGTACATGTACGAGCGTGCGTACACGGACGTGCACACGTAACAAGATGAAACGAGGTAGCGTAAGTACACACACACACGCACACACACACATGCGCAATAGTGTAAGACACAGAGAAGGGGATGATGAGGAAGGCGAGGGGCAGGAGTGGGGTCGTGGTATACGCACGCAAACGCACTCGTGTGTGTGTGTGTATACATGTCGGCTTCTTTTGTGTGTGTGTATGTGTACATGATAACAGTGTATATGTGTATGTGTCTACGCGTAACCCCCCTACGTACTCGTCTACACTATGCTCATGCGAACGCGTGCTCGCGTACGCTCCTATCGTTTGTGTGTGTGTGTGTGTGTGTGTGTGTATGTGTGTGTGTGTGTGTGTGTGTGTGTGTGTGTGTATACGCGAGTGTGCGCTTCTACTTGTCTTGTGGTGTTGGCTGTGCTTGAACAAAGGCAGGGTAGCACGTCAGAGACAGCTGCTGCGTCTTCAGTGCCGACGATGATGCAGACAAGGAGAAGCAGCACGACGCGGAGAGTGCACGCGACAACATCGTCGTCGCGGCTGGCGACAGCGCTGCAGCCGCGGCCGCCGCAGCAGCAGCAGTAGCCGTAACAGCAGCAGCAGCAGTAGCATTGTCCGTAGACAGGCTATTGTTGTGTTTGTGTTGGTGATGATGGTGGTGGTGGTGGTAGTGATGCTTACAGTGCACAGCCGCGACGCCGTTGTCGCCGTCGTCACCACAGCCGCTCTGCCACATCCTTCTCGTCCTCTTGTCGCTCGCAGAGCTGCTACTGAACCGCAACGTCGATGCTGCACAGTCAAAACTGCAGCCATAGCAGCCGCAACAGCCGCCGCTGTCATCGTTGTTGTTGTTGTTGTCGCCATCACTATCGTTGTTGTTGTTGTCGTGCTTGCTCTTGTTGTTGTTGTTGTTGTTGTTGTTGCGTGTGCTGCTGAAGCAACAGTGGCGAATGTGCGTGCTGCTGTTGTTGCAAGGAGGCATGTCATCATTGACACAGCAAGCCGCATGACCACACGCATGCGCGCGTCGCGTGCACGACTCGTCGCTTGTGTAGTACACGGACAAGTGCAGCGTGTTGCTCGCACGACGGCGACGACTGTCGTTGCTGTTGCGCAGGCTGCTGCGACTGCGACTGCTGTCGTCATAGCCATCTTGATGATGATGACGACGGTGGTGGTGACGGTGATGTGCGCTCTTGTCGTCGTTGTTGCCACTGTCCGCATTCGTGGCTGACATGGCGCGACGATGATGACGATGGTGTTGTGTATGCTCGTGATGTACATGTCGAGCTGGCAGTGCACAATGTCGCGCTTTTGCTCCTCCTCCTGCTGCTGCTATTGTGGTAGCGGCATATTGTATGCGTTGCGGTGTGGTGATGTCCACCAGTGACACGAGCGCGTCAAGGTCGCCGCCCTCGCCTTCTTCGTTTCCTCCGTCTGCTGCTGCTGCTGCTGTACGCAGCGTGTCCGAGTACAACATTGCAGGTGGCCGTGTCCTCGTTGCTGCTGCTGCTGTTGTTGTCATCGCGGTTGTCATGATGTGTGCGTCCTCGCGTCGTTGTTGCAGCAGACGACGGCGCAAACGACGACGCACCGCGCGCAGCGCCCGCTTGTCCATGTCTCTGTAGTAAAACAGCGAGGCACGCGATAGTGTGACGCTGTCATCGCTGGTGCCATGGCCGCCACTGCGTAGGCTGCTACTGTAGTTCTTGTTGTTGTTGTTGTTGTTGTTGTTGTTGTTGCGCAGTGTGTGTGACTTGTTTGTGCGTCGTTTGTAGTAGTAGCGCCATGCTGCAGCTGCAGCTTCTTCTGCGGGTGCTGCGGGCACCGTCATCGTCCTTGTCGTGTGCGCCGTCTTGTCGTGCGTGTGCGTCGGCTGCGTTGCGGCAATGTTCACGCACTCATTCTCGCTGCTTCTGCTGCCGCTGTTGCTGTGCAGTTTGTTTGACGTGAGTGACACAAACGACAGCAGCAGCGGTGTTGCTGCCGACGGCAACGATGACGTTGACATCCGCATCTGCTGCGGCGGTGCACACGGCAGCTGCATCTCGCCACCGTCGCTGTCATGCATCACTTCGTGCGTGTGCGCTTGTTGTGGTGGTTGCTGCTTCTGCTGCTGCTGCTGCTGTTGTTGCTCGTGCTGTCGCGTACATGTGTGACAGGGTGATGCGTTGCAGCCATGATCACCACGCGACGGCTCGTGACGACCGCAACAGCGATGCCCACGTCCTCGACGTGGTCGTTGCTGCTGCTGTTGTTGTTGTTGCTGTTGTATTGTTGTTGTAGTATGCAGCGTCGCGTCGGGTGGTGATGCGCAACCTGGCAGTGATGTCAGCGACAGCAACGAAAAGTGTGGGGCTGTTTGCAACGGCTGCTGCTGTTGTTGTTGTTGCTGTTGTACCTGGCGTGGTGGTGTGTGCTCGTCTGCGTGTGACAGTGGCAGAGGCGCGTACTGCAGCAGCTGCATTGCTGTCGTCGACGATGACGACATCTGTTGCTGCTGTTGTTGTTGCTGCTGCTGTTGTTGCTGTTGTTGCTTCGCTTTGCACAGGAGCAAGAATGTGCTACTGTGTCGCATGATGAACGACTCCATTGACGTCATCGAGGCAAACGATGCATTGTCGACGTTGCGATGTTGTTGCTGCTGATCGTTGTGATAACGATCATGCGCGGCTGTTGTTGCAGCAGCCGCGCCAGCAGAGGCAGCCATGGCCGTTGCTGCTGATGATGACATTGTTGTTGTTGTGCTGTTGCTGCTACTGTTGCACGAGTGCCTGTGACGGTGTTGTTGCTGTAGCTGCTGCTGCTGCTGTTCGTCGTGCTCATCATAACTGTGGTTGTTGTGGTGGTGATGGTGTGTTGCGAGTGTGTGTAGTGGCGCGACCCAGTTCCAGCCAGCCATCGCCTCGTCCTCGTCCTCGTCATTGCTGTTGTTGTGCAGCAGAGCGGTGCTGTCCCGCGGTGTCGCCACCGTTGTCGGTGTCGACGTTGCCGTTGCTACAGCAGAGGCCGCCGCAGCGGCAGCAGCAGCAGCAGTTGTTGTTGTACACGATGGCGATGTCGTCGCCCTTGTCCGTACATTGTGGTCGTTGTTGTCCGTGTTGTTGTTGTCGGCGTCGTTTGCCGTGTAGGAGCTGTGCTGTTGACGTCGTGTGTCGTTGCTGTTGCCACCACTGCTGCTGTTGTAGCTATTGTTGTTGTTGTTGTTATGGTCGTCGTTGTTGCTGTTGTTGTTGTTGCCCTTGCCGTGACTGTCATTGCCGCAATTGTTTGCACATGTCCGCACAAAGGACGACTGCTCCTGTGCTTGTTGTTGTTGTTGTTGTGTTGTTGGTGTACAAGGCGGTGCTATGGTGCTCGTCGCTCTTGTTACATTACGTGATGTTACCTCGGCGGCGGCGGCGGCTGCCGTTTTTGCAACCACCGCTGTTGTTGCTGCTGTTGCTGTGTCGTCTGTCGCGTGTCGTGACGTGTCAGGCAGGCAGTGGCAACAAAAGCGACGACGACGACGACGACGTGCACGTCGACAACGACAACACTGACGAGGATGGCGACACAAGAGCACATCGTCGCTGCTTCGGTTGCCGATCGCGTGTCGACATTCGCCACGGCCGTCACCGTCCTCGTCATCGTTGCACAGGCTGCGTTTGCGCATGTGCAGACGCACCCCATCGTCCTCGCCTTCGCTACGGCAACGAGGACAGCTAGCACTGCTGACGCGAACGACGCTGCTGCGGCGGCGGTGGTCGCCGCTACTGCTACTGCTGCTGCTGCTGCGATTGCCTCGCCGTGTGCGTGCACACAACTGTCGTGCGCTGTGCATGGCGTATTGTGCAGCAGAAGCAGCAGAAGCAGAAGCAGCATTGTCGACCGCAATACGTGTCGTCTGCGTTGCTGTTGTTGTTGGTGGTGGTGTCGCAACCACCGCCTGCGTCGCCGGCGCTGCCTCTGCACTACACCAGGTGCGGCGCGGTGACGGTGTGCGTGTCGTGTGCGTCGACACACCCGCCAGGACGACAGCACTGCTGTTCACATCGCCATGACAGCTGCTGTCCTTGTCGTGCATACCGTCACACACACACACTTGCAAGAGTCTGCGTGTCTGTGTGTGTGTGTGTCTGTGTGTATGTGTGTGTGTACGTCACTATACACAAACAAACTACGCTGTACACATGCTATACACACATACATACACGCACAAACAAAAACAAGGTCGCAGCAGCAATCGTCGTCATTGCGTGCGCAGTCGACAAGCAACGGTGACAGTGCATGCAGACAAACATACATGTTTGTGTGTTGTTGTTGTTTTGTGTGTGTCAGCAACGGATACTGTGCATACACTACTGTGCCTTTTTGCTCTGCGCTGTTGCTGCTATTGTTGCTGTTGTTGCTGCTGTTGGCACAACGTTGGTGGTGTTATTGTACAGTCGACGTCGTCGCTGTTGCGCGATGCGGCGCCGTTGTCGCAGTCGACCGCGGTCCTCGCGCGCAATGCGCGTCAGCAGCAGCGTCGCGTCCACCACGAGCATACACAGCAATCCAACGAGTGCGGAGACGAGGCAGACCTCACGCGAGGCACCGCGCAGGTAGGCCAGATAGTAACCAACAACCGCCCCTGTCAGCGTCATGAGCTGAATGTCAACGCCAATCGACACGGACTGCACAAAGGCGGCGTACGATGCACGCTGCTGCTGCAGCTGCGCGTCGTCGTGATGGCGTGCACGCTCGTGTGGGTAGCGGTTGTGCAGAGAGAGCACGTGCGCCGCAGCAGCTGACAACAACGACGATGACGATGATGATGTGGTGGTGGCGTCGAGTTGTTGTGGGTCGAGCACGTCGTATGTGCTCGCGGTGGCGCCGGCAAACGCGAGTGTGCTGTCGAGCTTGTTTGTGTTGTTGCTGTCATTGTCGTCGCCGACCGCATCACCACAGCAAAGATGATGAGCGTGTAGGGCGTCAGTGACGCGAGGCGCACCTGACGCGTCCGCGTGTGTGTTGCGAACGCTGCGCGTGAGGCGATCGTAGAGGTAGTGCATCACCGCCTTGTCAATGGCATCGACACGGCGGTTGTTGCGCGCCCGCCGCGCCTCCGCGTCGTCGTCGTCGTCGTCGCGTGCCGTGGCAGCGTTGATGATGAGCACAACAGACACCACAGGCGCAGTCGTCGTCGTCGCGCTTGTTGCTGTTGCTGTTGTTGTTGCTCTTGTTGTTGCTGCGCGATTGCAGAGCTGCATGAGAGAGCGCAGCGTCAGTGACGGCACACCAACGTCGTGCAGCACCGCCTGCACCAGCGACACGGGCAGCAGCAACTGCGTGTCGTGGAAGTACAGATTGTCGCCGTCGCTGTCGCCGTCACTGTCGCTGTCGCTGTTGTTTTTGTCGTTGTTGTTGTTACTGCTGTTGTTGCTGCGTGTCGTGTTGCGTTCACCTCCGCCTCCTCCTGCACGGCCACCTCGCCTTCTTGTTGTTGTTACATTGTGTGGTGTTAGTAGGCGCATGCGCTGTCGCGCCAGTCGACGTACACGACGACACGCATACAACACACACCACAGCAATTCGACACGGTGCAGCAGCTGTTGCAATGTGGCTGGCTGCAACAGCACACGCTCTGCGCGCTCGCGCAGCCGTGTCGTCGTCGTCGTCGTCGAGGACGAGGACGACGAAGAGGACAACGACTGCAGCAGCTGCTGCAATGATGCGAGCTCGCTGTTGTTGTCCTCGTCGTCGTCGTCTTTGCTTCTTGTTGTTGTTGTTGTTGTTGTTGTTGTTGTGTTTGTCGTGTCGAGCAGACGCAGCACACCTGCCAGTGCCGTCGTGTTGGCACAGCACCGCCGCATCGCCTCACTCACGTCACCGTGTACACGACACCAGTCCGGCAGTGTCGTGTTCGACGACAACGTTGTTGTTGTTGTGCGCTCGTTGTTGTTGTTGTCATTGACGTCGCGTGCGTGTACACGACGCAGACACTCGCATTGCACATACAACAGCACACGCACCGCGTCATACAAGTGCGAGGGTCGCTGTCGGGAGAGCAGACGACGCACTGCATCGTGCAGATACTGCTGCACCAATGCGACACATGACATGGCGGCCGCAGTTGTTGTTGCCGTTACAGCAGCGTGAGCGTGTGACGACTGCGACTGCTGCTGTTGTTGCAGGTGATGCACAGCACTGTCGATGAAGCAGCACAGCGCCGCATCCTTGGCGAGTAGGTGCACCATGCGCGGCAGAACAGTAACAACAACAAGGACGACGATGTTGGCTGCGCAATGTGCAATGTGTGTGTACGTATTGTTGTTATTGCAAGCAAGCGAGCAAGCAAGCATGCATGTTGTGCGTGTGTGTGCGTATGTGTGTGCGTGCGTATGTGACAATGTGTTTGCGCATGCATGCGTGCACACACACGGCGTTTACGTCGTTACACATTGCATTTACTCTACACAACACAACACAATACACACACACACAACGCATGTGCGTTAACAGCCCATACGCAACACATAGGCACGTGTCAGTGCGTGCATGCCTTGTGCCACAGCACCGTACACACCCACCTCTTGTGCGTCGTCGTCGCTGCTGTCCTCGTCGGCGTTCGTGTGTAGTGCGTGCATGACCGTCACGACAAGCAGTGGTGCGTCTGTTGCTGCTGCTGCCTCCCTTGCGTGTTGTTGTTGTTGTTGTTGTTGTTGTTGTTTGCGCCACTGCGACCAATAGTAACCCTCCACACAGCTCTGCAGTGCCGCCGCCGCCGTGGCAGCGCGACGAGTGTGTGTGTCGTCTGTGCGGCGTCGACGTTGTAGACTGTGCATGCAGACGCACACGAGCACACCGGCCACACGCATGCCGCAGCCGCGTGTTGCTGTTGTTGTTGTCGCATATTGTGCTGCATAGTCGACCACATCATCGAGGGCAGACATGTCACACGCCCACGCGCCGTCGTCCGCGGCGCCCGTCGCGTGCACGCAGACGAGCAACGTGACATTCGCATACGGCACAGTAAGCTGAGCGTCGGCGTCTGCCGTGTCAGTACAGCAGCAGCAGCTGCTACTGCAACTGCTGTGACTAGCATGACAACTACTGCTGCTGTTGCTGCTACTGCTGCTGCTGCACTCGTCACTCACCGCACACGCGCAATAGACGCCGTCGTG